>JAHQIW010001050.1:0-141307 GCA_019055375.1 Parelaphostrongylus tenuis
TTTCTTTTTGTCTTTTGAATATTTTTCTTTTTATATACTTCGCAGCGAAAAGAGGTCGTGTTCACACTCAATTTCCTTGCATTTTTTTCTGCTGGGGATTCGATATGCCTCTTTACTAAAGTTTTAGCAGTCACAATGCTAGATATCGAGGATTTTGACATGCAGTGTTTCCGAAAAAGTTATCACGGAACGTCGTAAGGTGAAAAAATCATTTCCGCTCAAAATGTTACCCCCCACTTATTCGGCGTCATATGTGGTTTCTGGTACTGTAGATGAATAATATACTCAGAGCATCTTTCTTTACATAAAAATGATTTGTCACGACTAACTCTTTCACGAAAGGTTTTTGATTTACCGAATGATCACCTTTCGACATCTTTATTTTTCAGCGGTAGTACCACGTCAATTTTCGAAAGTAAACAAACTTCCACATCTATTATTCATTTGCATCGCCTGTCCTTGCGAGAATGTGCTTGAAACACATCCTTTTCTAATCGAGGTTCCATATGGAGTCAATCCTATATGTATCGTCGGTGTAAGTGTAGAAATCGCGTTCATCATTGCGTATAAAAACTTTACTTCCACCTATCACCAGACATGTTCAAAATCAAATTGTAAATGTCGCTCTTTCTTGGCATTTTAAGTAGTTCTTTGATAGCTTAAATCTTGAAAAATTTGCTGACTTTATTATGGAAAGGTTTATTTTTTTACACTGTAACACTGAAAAAGAAAATGCTATTTGCTCCCAAACCTCTTTCGCTAAACAAAGCTTTCGTTACAAAATTCAACAACCATATCGATATCACAAATCCCGGCTAAATTTCATTAGTGTTCTTGGTTTTTGAAGAAATCTCTCATTGCGCCTGCAAACCTGAAATCAGGATTGCATTTTACAAGCTTCGCTTAAGCCTTCTCTGGTCATGTGCATGTATCTTACAACATTGGCCTTATATCGTAGCTGTTCATGACCATCATAGCTCCAGATCTCGTGGATTCCAATGGTATGCTTGCATACTGGAAAAACTCTTTCGACTGTAGCAAACAAAAATCTACTGTGTTGAAACATACTCCGATTAATTTTTCGCTAGCCAAAAATTTTTTCCTGTCTTTCCACATCCATCGAGGCAACAATCTTAACAAACTCAAGAACGTGTTTGTTTTTTGAGAAGGCTTTTTAGTGCATCGTTACAGCTCAAAGAATATTGAGTTTCAAACTCGTCCGCGCACCTGACACGCCTCATATGAATGTGCTCGTCGCGATCGTGCCCGCGGCGCGAGGGCGTGAAACTCAGGGAATCTTTTCACTGTGCAACCATTACAACCGTCTTCCCACAAACCAATCCTACTGTTGAAATCGGTTTGAGATTTGTGTCTCAAATGGTTATTGGAAAGTCCTGAACAAAATTGTGTTCATCAAATGATGCTTCGAAGTGCCCGAAAGGAATTTGCTACTAATCTTGGACTACACATATCTATTCCACAAGCAGCTCTCATTCGCCGGACAAGGGAAAAAAAAAAAAAAAACAAGGGTTTGTGTTTTTTGTTTTATAGAGTGCTGATTTCTTCGATGCGATGACAAAATCCTTATAAAATGACTTAGTTGCCACCGTTACACATAGTGCAGTAGATCGCTATCGAGTTACGCGATAGATCAGGCGATTACCTAACTAGTGCGCCCAAATTTAGCGTAGAACTCTTGCCCTTCAGCGTAGAACAGCACTGCTGAGACTACTTTAGGTACTCAATGCAAACAAATTAATGAATTGTTATTTGTTCTCGCATGACTGGTGAATGTTAATTTTGATAGTGATATACGGTAACACTCACTTCTCAATTACGTTCGTGTATGGAAAGTAGCAAAGCGATGTTTTGCGAAGCTCTTGGTCCATTAGGAATTCACAATGCGATACGAAGCTGCTTATTCCCCTTGTGCACGTTCTTAGAGAACCTCAAAAGATAATAATGATGCTACAAGATAAAGTTCAATTTTTCTTTGGTTATGCGAGAGCAAATAACTCATGAAAAGTTGATATGAGGAGTCGTCATACATTGGAACTGACTGTAAGTTCTAATGATTCGACCGCTGCCTTCCAAAAGAAAATTCCAATACACTTCCTTGGAAGTCACCTTTTGGCTAATTGAAGGCTGACACAAACAATCGCCTGGTAGTACAAAAATATAGTACAGCATCGGTAATCGTTACAAAAAGCTTTTGAAATTTTGAACATTCTTTTAATAGACGAAATCTGAACTACTAACGGAAGTGGTTAGTCACTGCTTTACCTAGCTTGATAGCTGCCCAACTGAAAATAAGGACACACGACTACTGACAAGATTTTTCAAAAAACCTTATTAAAACTACGCCAGAGCAGCTTTTTTATTAGAGATGATAACTCTAAGGCCTCAAAAGATCAACAAAATGCTGAAAGGATTGAAAACATTTAGCCAAGGAAAAAATCTTAGGAAGATGCAATTCCTTTGTTTATATTATATATTCTTTTAGATCACCCAGACATAGTATTGCTTCTTAGCAAATTGTTTAAATAAATCGAGTCTATTCGATATGATTTTCAGAAACAGCCTTTTATAGGCATTTCAGATTGGAGAAATATGGTCGATCCTTTATAGATCTGGTAACATATTTTGAACGGTTTCTAGGCTTAGCTCGGAACGTGATCGCACAGGCCTTGTGCTCATAGCTGAACTAGCTAGATACCAGTGCGCCGTCGGTTTCTCATACACTTATTAATTGAAAAGGTCATCGTTTCGTCATAAAAACCGTCTATAACAGTTTGCTTTCTCCACACTCGAAAACGGAAATGAAAAGACTCAGGCGAAACTTCGTAAACTCTACTTAGAAATTTGCAGCCCAAAAGGTGACAAAGAAAGAAGGAATCTTAGTGTCACATCGGATCGCTTTTTCAAGAGTATGTTCCCTACCTTAAGCATTATGCGACTTCAGCGTGTTCAAAATGCATGATCCAAGCAATCTTAACGGTGATAAGGTTGCTGTATGGCAGGATATTAGTTGTTCCTTTGCGCAGGGATCTCAGTGACTGTATTGATTTTTTCGGGAAATTAAGCAGAGGTGGTTGTTTTGACCACTGCACTGTCTCCTCAACAAAAGATTTGGAAAAGCTAAATAAAGTGTGACTGTTGCTCTAAGATCTTGCCGAAAGCGCAGTACATTGCCTTCCTCAATAATAGAGTTTATAGTTTCTATGTCCCAAAGTGAACAGCGGTGTTTTGCCCCTTAGAATTTTCCTTGAATGTGGAAAAGGGCTTTTGTGGGCGCAGCAGCGCAACGAGGATCATCTCCCCTCTTTCAAAGAAACTTCAGATGTAAATTTAAATTATAAAATCTTTGGCTATACGTTCAAGTGCTTTTTCGCTCTTCAAGCGGAATAATAGCTGAATTGCGCAGCCAAGTGTGAAACTATTTCATTTCAATTCTACATCGTCATAAAAGGGCTTTTGAAAAAGCAAAAACGGCCACGTACTGCGCAAGCCATGAATCTCGCTTTTGAATGATTACTAACATTCTTATGAAAAGTTTTGTCTAGCGAAAGAATTTTTCTTCTTTCCTGTGCCGTACAACAGAAAAGAAATAAGTTTCTGCATATCACTGAGCATTCTGGAATGTTGACCGTCTTTCCATTAATCTTGTGTGCTTTATTCTCTCATTTGAGTACTAAAGTTGTACTTACTACAGCTGACAGCAAAATTTTAGTGAATAGTGAATCAATGAAGGCTCTACGTAAATTCGGTGTGCGTAAACTGCCAGTGATATAAATCATGTAAGCTAACATCTCTCCAACTATAATGTCCTTCTTCATCTCACACCGAACGCTCCATACTGGTTTTCCCACAACTAATTTTCATACTTGAGCATTGGAGTATTTATTTTTTCCTGAACCGAGGTTTGTTAAACCTACGAGGTTGCAGGAGAATATTTGCTGCATTGTACCTTTTTCAAACAGCATTTTTCCGATCTTGAGCATGTTTCCATTTTTTTTAACTCAAGAAGAAATTGTTAACCGAGGATCGCATCTTTGAACTCCTCTGACGAACGTGCAGTCTATCTGCATACTATACCATATAGAGAAACTAACGCGTTCTGCAGCACAAAATTTCCCCTGACCATTCAATACTCTAGTGATTGTTGTTTATTTCCTTGCACTACTACAGCATTGAAAATCGCACAATGTGGATAATTCATACGAATTACGAAGTGTGCTTTGCTGGATTCATGTTTTAGGTGACTGGTTGGCAAGTGCCGTGGCGAAGTGCGTTCACCAGATGGGCCGCGATTGTTCATTCATTCGGCAAGCACTCTGTTTCTGATCAAAGCGAATATAGCAAAGAAAAAAAACAGTCCAAGCCGTCGGCGTTGGTAAGCTGGACATGTGCTGATAAGGATGAGCACTAAAAGCATGCCGATGTTAACCACACATTATCACTGGCATGTCAGCTAGACATATTCCTGTGACTGTGATGCTAAATGTGACGCAGGTCGCTCTCGTCATTTTTCTGTCGTAAACTGGAAACAAGCACTTCGCTTAGAATTTGTTGAAAAGTCAAACAAAGTGTAATAGTCGTAGTTTTTGATGATTATATCTGCATTTTCCAACTTTTTTTATACTCATGATAGAATGATGATGGCCAATCATTTCGGAATAATGGTTCGAAATAGTATTAACAGAGGGCCAGTTAAAATTAAGTATTTTGAATAAGATAGCAAAGCTCATCAAAACGAAGTCTGAGATCTTTTTTCTGTTGGCACGGTTAGATAATTTTTTTAGTTTTCCATCCTAACTACTTCCTCCTGTTTGCCTGAGATTGTGGAAAATCTTTTCAAAGACAATATAGCTTTGGAGAAGACGAAGATACGGGGTATACTAGCCAAGCAAATGTTCTCACCCCGCGTTTATCCCAGTCATACAAGAAAGCGTTAATGAATAACTCAAGACAACTGATTATTCATATGCTTCCTGAAATATTACAAGGTCCTCTGATATTTTTTTCAAGCTGAGCATTCAAGGCACCACTGAAAGCTGCATTATCTCCAATATCTTCGCAGAAATTTGCGAGAAGTTTCCAAATGAGTGTAGAAAGTTGCAAACTTTTCTCACTATTGGGTTAACTATAGCGAGGAGCTATTTAGTTGTGTGTTTGAGGACGTTTACACCGAACTGATTCAAAATGGTTGCGATTTTAGCACCACGGAGACCAGCGGCGCGTTCCTGCTGTTCAAGAACGTCGGGCATCTGCAAAACAAAGTTTCATTGAGAGAAATTTCTTTGAAAATGGTTATCAAATGATTGATGTACAGTCATTCAAACAGTCACAATGTCACAATGTCTCCGAAATCTTCAACCGGTTGCATTTCAGGGACACAGTAGCGTGCCTCCACCCCCTCGCCCTGCCTCTTCGATCACGTCTGTTCTCTTTGTTTTCAATACCTTATGATCAAAAATTTAGAGTCTTTCACTCTCAAATATGCTGTGTTTTAGAAGAAGTATTCACGTTATTTACGCGCATGTGGCGCAATGACAGGCTTCTCAGTCGCTACACAGGTTCGATGGTTCAATTTCGCGCTCATGGACCACTAAGCCATCATCCTTCAGGTTCGGTAAGTATAACAGATTAGTCTACGACTGATCTTGGAGGGAAGTGGCAATAACTCGATACACCCGGCCAGATATGCGTTCAATTACCTCAACGAATTTGAAAAGTTCCGAGCGAAAGCATGGCTCATCCCTCAGGGATAACCATCACCGCGAGTTGTATTTTTTTTGCTGTGATAGTGACGGTGAGGAATGAGTGGAGGCGAAACGCTGCCCAGCTGGTTATCACCACGGACCCGATATGTGGAACCACGGTTTGACTCCTCTGAAGTCGAGTTTTTGTTCCCACATCAATCTTCTTAGGCATCAATGAAATGGATAATAATAGAATGAAACATTATAAACATATACAGTGAACAGCACTATATGACAAGACGAAAAAACAAGTAATTTGCAGATATACAAAGACTAATAGCAGGATGAGTATTAGCCTTCGTGGACATGGGAAGTCAATTTTGATGCTCACCGCGTAACGTCACGATCTCACTCAGCTACTGTATGGCGGCGTAGTGTCTCGTGTAATAGGCAGACGGCCAGACCAGCATGCACAGACAAGCAGAGCACTTGCCTGGCAGCTTGATCTGGCTGGCCGCACAATGTGACGTACGGCGACGCCGCCTGCCTATTTACGCTGGTCCTCAAAGGTTCTAACCTACAGTAAAGAAAAGCAGTAGTGAATAAATTATAAACTAAACACTAGAAGATAGATAATTAAACAAATACAATCACCTGTAACACTTTGATCTGACGAGTTCGATTGCCCGTACTCCACCGATAAATTGATCAGGCATTTGCCAGGCCTATGATGGTATTAAGACCGATTCTTCATTGTCGTCGATGATCCTACATCATCTCCTTTGAACTCTCCTTACCACCTTAACGTCTATGCACTAAAATCAGTACCTAGTTCCTCAAATACAGTAGAAAAATCCCTCCAGAATAGTCGAAAGCTCCGGAGTTTCATTGCTATGGAGCACCGAGAAAGCGCCGTCGAACGATTGCAATGTTGACGACGACTCTTCTCGTAAATCTCGACTCCTCACGCTTCTTTGCTCTATTGTAATTAAACGCCTAATACAAATTTGATATGAGACAGGGGTGCTCTGTGATCCTATGTGGGTGCTTCAGTCCCCCGCACTAAGAGGTCGGGACGACGAACGATTAACACCAGCCAAGAGCAATCGAGTGCACAAAATGCTGTTCTAGTGATTTTCACTTGACACCAGTACAGCGTAAATCGTTCGTCGCCCCTACTTCGTAGTGTGGGGATTGGAACACCACAGAGGATTGGCTAAAAGTACGACGGGTTCTACCCGACTGACGAGACTGTCAAGGTCGAAGCACGTGTATCGGGCTGTACAAGACGCAAAAATCTACTTGATTGAGTTGAAAACAAAAATGTGATATATAATTAGTATTGTTAATATATGTTATCCCTTCCCTTTCTACTACTTTGTATATATTATTATTTTTTGAATACAAAATAACTGCGAGTGATATGTTAATAGATTATATTTATATTGTTTTGAACGAGATCAATAAAGCTGTCGGATGTCAAGGTACAGTTGAGAGGATAATTTGTTAGCAATGACATATTTGAAAACAATTTCTAGCTATTGGAGCAATCAGTGATATCAAATCCACTCTTCGTAGTTTCCTTGATCAGGCAATTTTCCAATTTGAGAAAGTATTCTATGATGTAAATCTAAACTTCACCCCACGAGAAGAATGTCTGATGTACAGCATTTTTTGATCTTATGGCTAGGATTCAAGAATCCTTCTGTAAGATAATCTTTTACTTCGTTCTTGCTCTTTCAGTTATTTCATTTTCACTTATTGTTTGTTTTCGTTCACTGATATTACGAAATATCACTAATTTACCTTTGTTTATGTTGAGTACTTTTCCCATTTATTACTTTTTTTATCCGTTTTATCTATATTTCATTTCATCTATGAGTTCATGATGCTAACATTGTCCATTGCATTAAATTAAATTCAGTAAGTAGTAAATCAAACTGGCATCACTTCATCAAATCATTTACTTCGTCCAGCATCGTCTTGAAACCAGAACAATGTTGTCTCGGTCGAGCATTCTTAACAAAAAAGAGGAAAGTGTTGCGGATTGTGGCTATAAATAGCTATGAGGCATACTGAAATTTGGACGTGCTCTATAGAAACACTCAAATCAAAAGGTATGATATATCTCACGGCACCAGCCATGAGCAATGAAGAGTACAACACTGCCTCGTTCTGTGATACTATCACTTATTGGCGGGTGTAAAACGTTCGTCGACGATACTTTCAAGAAAGAGGGGTTCTCCGCCGATAGGGATTGGCTCAGAAGAAAGGCCCCGTGGAACTGACGAGCTGCAAGAACGAAACACGTGTTTAAGAGATAACGGAGGATTTTAAACCAGCCGAACTTGCTATTTTTACCCATTCACTATTCAACTTTCGATATTGTTTTTGAATTTCCTTATTGGATGATGGACAATAGAGTGTGGTGTCCTCTAGATGCTTTTTCGTTATCTCAACATCCCACCTTATGGGAATTACTACGAACTCTCCTCCCTTATCACCAACTGATAGTCGAAAGGTTTTGGACTTTTTTGCTCCCGTATCTGTCGTATACCGTTTTTCTTCTGCGTTGATGTTAGGTTGCAGCTAAACTTTTTTTGCGATAGTGTGTTAAGGATTCTAAGAATTTCGTTCTAAGAGATAAGGAATTTCAAAAACAATATTGAAAGTTGAATAGTGAACGGGTTAAAAACAGCAGGTTCGGTTAGTTCAACATCTTCCGTTATCTCTCAATTAGAACTTAATCCACCATCATGCCCGTCTTGTATTTACTTATTAAGACTCATAAATTGGTATGTACTGATGATATGCGTCTACTGATCCATTATAATTCAAAGTTAGACCCATCATCAGCTGTATAGACGGGCCAACGGATAGAATAACGTGGCTTTTAAACTTAATACTAGTCCAACCACCAAAACACATTCCAGCCCATCTTACCAATACCCAAATGTTCTTGGATCGTCTACGTAACGAGTCTCCCAACAACGCGTACGTAATGGAATCGTTCGACGTAACCGCTCTTTATACAAACGTGTCGAATGAGTCCGCAATGCAAGCCATATGCGAGCTTTAACGGAGCACGAACAAACTACGAATATGTATGGCTTCTCCATTCGGCAGATCATGGCTCTCTTAAAAGAGTGTCTGAGCTGCACAGTCTTTGGATGGCCTGGGATTTATTTTGCGCAGATCAGAGGGCTGGCAATGGGACAACGACTAGCTCCGACCCTTGCTATCGCTTTTATGTCTAAAGTAGAGGCACCAATATTCGAACTCCGGCCGTTACTCTACTGTAGGTATATAGATGATTGTTTTGTCATCTGCTCAACGCAAGAGGAGATGGACAAATGTTTTGAGTTGTTAAATAGGAACTCAGAGTAAATAACGTTCACCCGTGAGAAACCTAAGGCAAATTGACCTTCATTTTTGAACGTTCAAGTTAACCTCTCTAAAAACTCATACAACATAAAGTGGCTTCGTACACCAAGCAACAAAAACATCCTGGTTCACTACCTATCTGCTCATCCCTCGCAAACAAAATGCGCTTTTATAAAAAACATGTTTCGAACAGCAGCTAATATGCGCACAGGAAAGGAACACAAGGTATAGTCCCTGAGCTTGGCGCGAAAAATAGCCATCTCTAAAGGCTACAACACGATAGGAGCTTCTCGGGTTAAATTTAGTAGAGGAAATTCGGCGACGGAAGGTCTAACGAGGATAAAGTTCCATTCATCTTGCCTTTTATTTCTAAAGAAGTGAGTGCAGCCATTAAACGCTGCTTAAAAAGAGCAGGTTTAGATAATTTGGTAGCAGTAGTCGAGATACCACCAAAAACACTAAAACGCCAATTAGTCCGCAACCTGCTGTATGATCGTCTCTGCGGAACCAACGACTGTAAAGTTTGCCCAAACGGCAGAGACGGCGACTGCATGAGGTCGGGTACAATTTACCTGATCTCTTGCGAGGCATGCGGGGATGAATATATTGATGAAACGGGTAGACCACTCCGCATCCACGTAAAAGAGCACCTAGCTGGGAAACGTAACTCCGACCCAAAAACCGCACTAGGCACGCATAGGGAACAGAAGCATAAGGGAGCAGATTTTGACGTTAAATTCACGGTCCTCACACAGGAATCGAAAACGTCTACGCGTAAAACTTTGGAAGCCTTTTGGATACATAGCAAAGGCCCAAAAATGGACCGCAAGGAGGAATGCCTCGTAATAACTGATCTAGCACCATATCTCAGGCTAATATTTCCGACCTGAGCCAGGCACAGTCTTACATTAGCACAGACTCCAAGTGGCAGGTCTTCAATGATCAATTGAAAGACCTAAAACATCTAAGCGGTGAGTGTTTTTGAAAAGAAGTTTTTTCTTTGCGACCCCAAAATTTATCTCTTACATTTTCTTCTAGGGTTATGAAGGCCTTTGATTCAATAATTTGCGAATCAATTTGACCTTTCCAGGCGCTAAAGATGGCGAACCTTGCCGAAACGTTAGCCACCACGACTGTTGTAATATTCGTGCTGCATTATTGAATGTATTATTATATGCTTCGCTAATATTCAACAAATAATACCAATAATACCTCGGAGCGGTTAAACAGAACAAGATACTGATTTATTCAAACTATGCCGAGGTTTATAGATAGTTTGTTCTGGGATTTATTGCCAAAAAAAGTTGTGCAAGGCAGTAGTATCGCTGCTGATTTGCTAGCAACGCGCACTGGTATAGGTGAGACGTGTTCAACTCCCGTGTGAGAGTGGACTTTTGCATACCATTCTATTTTCTTTTTCTACATATATCTTCATCAATGTCAACAATCCCATCACATCATTATGTTCAGCAGATGCACGCTTTTCGAAGAATGAATGAGAGTTCTCCTCTACTTCCATTCGTCACTGTCTGTTTTCATTACCAATGAGTCTTCAGCCGCCTAATAGCTCAATAGTTCGAGGAGAAAGTTTAACATTCTCATTCACAAGAAGAGTATGTTCTAGAGGAAAGTAAAATAAACGATGAAATACTGCATCACTGCTGGAGTGAGGACTTACACCAGTGTGACTTCTTTCAGAATCCTTCACTTCCTGATTATGATGGCGCTTGGAAAGTGCGAGTAGAATGTTTGTGGCGAAACTTTTCGATGACCAGCAATTTAACTAATACAAAACTGGTGAAGCTGCTTATTTATCTTCAATCACGTTTATAGATAATATCGCGAGAAAACTGATGATTCGACAATGCCGATTGTGCTTTCCTTTTGAGATGCATGTGCAAGTATTTGGTAAAAAGCTTGTAGAAAAATTTCATTACATTGGAATTGATTGGTAGATTCACTGATTGAATACTATCGTAAGGCAGCGATTATGGTGACGGAGATGTCTTCTAGAAAGCTTTAAGCACTTTGGTTCAAAATTCATCTTTTTGAGCTATTTTGATAGCAGCGCAAGTTCTCGCCTGGTAGACAATAACTGGAAAGTGTTGAACACTCCGTGGTACAGAAGCTTTTCATACCATTAGTGGCAATGGTTCATCAGTGTATCATGTAGCCTATCAGGTACCAACTAGTAGCATTTGAAACACTATTATTTAGCGAAGGAGATATAAATCCAACTGAAACTGAGCCAGAGCAAATTCCTAAACAAGGAGATGACTTTTAAACAATAACGAGCAAATTTGTCATTAAAAGTTAAAAACATGCAATTTATGGAAACCTTCGAAAAATACAACTTTCTGCTGATTTTTCTGCATAATTTTTTGCATCACCCGACAGTGTACTGCACCCAGTGATGTCTTTGAATAGTCATCGAGCCAACGCGATGTGATTTCCGTGGATAGCCGCAAAACCGGAACTACTTAGCACGGAATGTGGTCGCGCAAGCACTGGGCTCGTACTTAACAGTTCTATACCAATAAGCTGTCTGCCTTCTTTGCATTTATTATTCAAAAGAGATCATCGCTTCGACTAACATAACTGCCCAGTGACGAATTTTGTTTTCCCTTTATGCGAAAGAGAAACAGAGGAACTCATGCGAAGCATTGTAAACATCTGCGCTTGAATACTGCAACGTTAAAAAGGTGGCAAAAGAAGAAGCAGCATAGTCCCACTCCAATCGTCTCCTCAATGTATGTCCTCTTATCTTAAACATTTCAGTGGACTTTCAGCGTATTCGAAATGCACAGTCTAGGCAGTCCTATCCCTTACACGCCAGTAGTAGTTTTTTGAGCAGCAATCTCAGTTTCGGTATCTGAATCCTTCCATGAAACTGCGCAAATACAATTGACCTAATCCCATACTTCCTTAATAAGCAAAAAATTGTAAAGCTAAATAAGTGTGACTTGTGCTGCTAAGGTTTCTGGCAAAAGCAGAAGACTGACTTTCCAATTTTGACTTTCTAGAAAACTTTTCAATACGTTTTCTGAAGCCATCCTTTTGAGCTGTTTGAAACTCAACCAAAATATTAGCCCGGTAGACAATGAATTTTGGAGCTCTGTCATTTTCCTCAGATTGAAAGTGTCGAAAAGGCGTTGTTATAGATGAAATTTGAACCGCTAGCAGCAAGTGATTACTCATGTATAAGCTACCTTAACTAGCTGTCAATTGAAATACTTGAATCACGGTTATTCACCAACTCTTCAAGAATCAATTCCATTACAACTGTGGTATAAACAACTTGCATAATACATTAGGTGTGATTAAGCAAAAAAGCAAAGGGTGAAATGATAAGAAACTGAAAACATTCAAGCATTGAAAAACGGAAAGCTTTCTTAGAAACACAATTTGTTGATCATTTTCTTACATTATTTTACTTGGCCAGATAATGTGCTGTTCCTGCAATGTCCTTAGATAATCGATTCAGTGCGATATGAATTTCGAGGATAGCCATACTAAGGCATTTGAAATGGAGAAATTAGACCAATCCTATACAAGTCGGAACCAATTTTTGGACGAATGTCAGTCTTCGTACTCTGTAACGTGATCACGTAACCGATGTAATCATTTAGAACATCATCACTACAAGTACGCTGCCTGTGTCTTATAAATTTTTTTATCATAAAAAAGTCACTGTTTCTTAATTTAAACTGCCAAATAATTAATTTGTTTTCTCTGCACGCAAAAAGAATTGCGAAGACTACGCAACATTCGCGATTCGTATATATGACCTTAGACGGAAGCTGAACCTGATTTCATTCATATCGAGGGCGCATGCAATCATTACACCACAGACACCACCGAGGTTTCGGAACATCAAACCACTGCCGGAAAGCACCAAAAAAAGATTGTGTAAGAGTTGTACACACGATGGCTGCCATTTTAATTGAGTTTCATGTGGTATGTGCTTACCCAACAAAAGCTGCTGAAGGTGAGCTACTGACACCTACGATGGGATATGTCAAAAAAGAGTGGTGTGCAAGGCAGTATGATCGGTATAGTGCTAGCAACGCGCCCTGAAATAGCTGAGGCGCGTGTTTTAACTCCGTCTGAGACTGCTTTTTTGCACACCTTTCAAATCTCTTTTTCTACATATGTCTTCAACAATGTCAACAATTCCATCACATCACTATGTGCCGCATCAGCACGCTCTTTGAGGAATAAATGAGAATCGCCCTTTACTTCGATCCCACTGTCACGTTTTCACAATAATTGAGTCTTTAGCACGCCTACCAGAAATAAAAATTCGAGAAGAAAGTGTGCCATTTCCAGTCATAGAGAAGAAAATGGTGTACAAGTAAGTGGAATTAGCGATGCAAAACTGCAAGACTGCCGAAGTGAGAACTAACAGCAGTGAAAATTTTTTCCTTTTGCAAGAGTTCAGTTCCTGGTTGTGATGTGTATGGGAAAGTGCAAGAAGAATGTCTTGGCGAAACTTTTTGACGATTAGCAATTCAGCTGTTGCCGATGTGACAAAGGGAGAAGCGGCGTAGTGTCACTCCGATCATCTTCTCATGGTATCTTCTCTTCTTTTGAACATTTTAATGAACTTTCAGCGTAATCAGGATGCACATTTTAGGCAATCCCACCAGTTGTACGCCAGTAGTAGTCTTTGAGCAACGATCTCAGTGCGGTATATGATTCTACTAGTGAAACATCGCAGGTATGTTTAACCTGATACTACACTGCCTTCATCAGCAACAAATTGAAAACCTAACTAAGCGTGATAAATATTCCGGAGATTCTGACAAAAGGAGATTGGCTTTCCAATCGATTTCGTAAATCAAATATTTCATGCACAAAAATGGATGGTGTAACGACGGCGTTCTGTAACTTCAAAATTCCTTACATGTGGGAAAAAACACTTTTTCATGCCAGAGAAACATAACAAAGATAGTTCTTTGCATCTGTGGCAGTACAACATTCGCTAAATTCTTTATTAAGCGATACTCACATGTATCTTCAAGAAAAATTCGAGGGCTGTTTTTATTACAATGGCTGATCTTCACATGTGACGATGTATTTTGAGCTTCTAATGAGGTCTATTATGGCACACTTATACAGTGCAAGACACGTGTTTTCGCTTTAGAGCCTCGTCAGTTGCACGGTGCCTTTTTGTTTAGTCGGTCTCTAAGGAATCTATTCCTGTAAAGGCACTGTGCAAGGGATGAGATGTAAGGCCAAAATACGTGCCTTGCACCGTTTAAGTGCTGATAATCAAGTTATGTTTCCTTAACTTGAACATTTTAACCGATCGATTTAACCGACTTAACGACCACGAAGCAGAAGCTTTTAATCTCAAGGAGTTAGAAGGGCATGTGTAGACTCACTGATCTGCTTTCCAACTCAGTACAAATTGTGAAACATGTTCGATTGTCAACTTATTAGCTCAAAATCTGTAAATGTAGGCAGTATGAGAACATGGATGATTCAACGTAACTGGCTTCAGCTTGCCAGTAGCTATGGCATTTCTCTACTGAAGCAGCAGCGCGGGCACAGGTTCCCAGATTTCACCAATTCAGGTTCAGCAGAAGCATTCGTGAAGCGTCTTATAATACAGGGTGAGTTCAAAATTCTCAGAAGTAGGTTTTTTGGACTAAAAAGCATGGATAGACACTCGTTCTTTAGGCCTAGTCATCATTCTGATATCAGAGCTACTTGAAAGACTCTAGATAAAAAAATTCGAATCACATCGAAAAAACACCCTCGGCTAACAAACTTCGTTTCTATAGTGCTCGACGTTCTTGAACAGCACTGACGAGCCGCTGTCTTCCTGATTTTGCTGATAAAACCATTTTGGGTCAGCTTGGTATCAAGGTTCTCTACAACACGATATATCCCTGTGGTTTTCTGTTAACCAGTGATGATGGAGCTATGCTTTCCTTAACTTTCAGCATCCATTAGAGAGACTATACGCATTTCCGGCCAAATCTAGACAGAAATTCCTTAGAAATCAATTTAACTTTATCACTGTAGTGATGTCTTAGTAAAAAAAGGCTGCAAATGGCTCTTAACTGTTCTGAAAGTCATAGGACCTTATTTTACAATTTTTTCCACTAGTATATTTTTGATGATCGAGACAACATGGGGATGTTTTAAAACGATTTGTTGAGGCTGATGTTCCGGTGTGTTCCTCTTCTCCAAAGCCGCTTTCATTAGAGTGGACTGTCCACAACTATGAGGTAGACAAAGAAGAAACGTTAATAATCAAAGCCAGATACGAGTATCCACATGACAAAAAGAGAGCTCCATCTGTGCTCTAATTAGCACTTTAATCACTCATCATCTGAAAACATAATTTACAACTACCCATTATTATGATGATGCAAAAATTATCCTGGAATGATTAGGATATTTGATTCAGTATTTTTACATGGCCTTTTTCGTTTTTGAATAGAACTTCAGAGAAAATCGAAAAACCATCGACAAATACCACATTTTTTCATTTGCCTGACTTTTTAGTGGATAACAATGTTTGCAAAGATGCAGCTTGTTGCAGTTATGCGACATGCTAACATGATGACGGCCTGCGTCAGCTTCGGCAACTCAGTCATGACACATGTCTATCAATGGCGGCTGACGGCTGCGACTCTCTAGGATCAAGAGCAGGGAATGTGTGTATGCTAAGCATGCCCATGCATTTCACGCCCATTCCTCTTCAGCACTTGTCAATTTCAGGAACTCTCACAGTTTGGACCGTTTCATTTTTCTTCTTGTATAACTTTGCTTTGTTGAAGAAAAGTGTCTGTTTAGACCTACAACCTCATCATGGCAACTTGGAGCAGGGAGATGTGGCAAAGTGTAGTGAACAGAGTGCTTCGAATGATAACATCGGGTCCGTTTGAATGCCATCTTCGCCACGGCAGTTGGCACTGTCATTCTGAAACGTGAATTCAACAGAAGACGTTTCAAACAATTATCCACTTGTGTGATTTTTTATGCTGTAACCTTACAAAGCCAATATACAAGCATGTCATTGAAGTACTGATTGAAAGGAGGGATATTGGACGGCTGAACGTCCCTGAATCTCTTCAAATGCATCGTTAACGCATGCAAATGCTGAACGTATATAGGGAAATTTTGAGATTCAATCTCTTTCGATTTCCCATGTTCAAAATCAGGAACGTAGTGAGAGGAAACTGTGTAAAAATCGTATGTTGCTGTGACGATACTGCATAAAGCTTCTTCTGTAACGTTAAAAAGGTGCAACTTACATAATACTCTAAAATGGAGAAGTTATGGCCAGATGTTGAAAAGCCAGCTTTAGGAGTTAGGTGTGTGAAGATCAATCACACCTAGATGAAGGGATAATAAGCAACATGATCTTCGCCGATACGGTTTCTAATGGATATAATGTGATAAGGATACGAAATGCTTTGAGCTGATAGTCTACTGGTATACAGACGCCTATTTCGTCCATTCGGGACTCATCAGTAGGACGAAACAGTTGCCTGTATACCACTAGACCTATCATCTCTAAACATATCATATCCCTATCAGATTATATAATCTTGAGCGGGTCTATAAAAAGCGGCTCGATAGAAGAAATTTGGTGCTAATAGAAATTATCACCAGATGGCGATAATACACTTTTGAGCTTTGAGAAATGAGGAGAGCAAGAATATAAAGGGATGATTAGCAGCACAATTTTTATCGATACGGTAATCGCAGTAGACCGTAACTACGTGCTACCTCCGTTGATTGACGATCCAAATAGTCCTGCCAACCGATATTTTTTATCGAATGTGGTTAGTTTTTGAAATCTTTTTTTGGACAATGAGTATCAGTTAGTATGAAGAAGAACTATAGGGTGATTTTGATACATACGGTAATTGTGATACGGTAACTCGCGCTCATGGCTCACCATGCCATCTATACTTCGGGGCTCGGTGAATTGGTACCAGATTGCTCTGACTTGTCTCGTGCGAATAAGCAAGCACTGACTCGGTTCAGCGGAAGGACGCCGCGAGTCATTGTAAAGGCAGATATGCATTCAAATCACCACAAACGAAGTTAGAATTGGATACGAAAATGATGGACACATCTCCTCGGGATTGATCAACGCTGAAAGCTTACCTTTTATACATTAGGGTGATTGTAGAAAACCGAAATCACGTACGACCTTTATTGATTGGCGACCCACATATCCCTCTCACGGATATTTTTTTCGAATATGTTTAGTTCTTAAAATCTTTGTTAGGAGGGAAGCTTTTGGTTTCGTGTGCACAGTTTTACATTCGTCTCTCTTACTGTTGGCTGCAAATCCTAAGTGAAGTCACCTAAAATACGGCGAGGATTGCAGTTAACCCTTTTGGCTACTTTCTGCGCTACAGCTTTCTTAGTAACGGTGTCGATGTGATGTGCCCGAATATCTTATAGTCCCTAAGCTGGAACTTCACATGTACTCAATTTTTTTCTGTTTATTTGTTTCATTTATTGTGCTTCGTCTTCACAGTGCCTTTTTCACTACTCGGAGCCCAGTACTTGCACTCAATCCGCTTTTTTTCGTCTTCTTCGTGAACGACGTAGAATAATGGTTGAACGAGCCTCCTTGCAATCTCGAGGATAACCTGACCGTGGCGTTAGGCGTTGTTGTTGACTGCCGGAGAGAGGTGGGAGTGGAGTCCGGCTCACGTGCCGCTGCGACTAGCATCACAACCACTCGGCCTCGGCGCTCTCCGATTGCATAGTAAAATTTTAAAAATTGCCAAAATTATATTATCTTTCCTAGTGTACTTTTCTTACGCTAGAACTTCTCCAGTGAAAGGTAGAATGTAGTGTTCTTTAGTCCGTTCTATTGCCTCTTAGAGGGGTTTTTTGCATTTCAAGGGTAGATCATGCCGTACTGTAGCTAATCGATTCTTATACTTGTTTTTCCCTCTTTCCTATCCTCCACCAAGATATGGAAACATTTCATACGTTTCCGCCTACAGCTCTATGGTTTCGTCTTTTTCATGAATGACATGAACTGCCGGACGGTCATGTCTTGCAGTCCCGAATGAAACGCGGGGTGAGGCATTCCTCTAGAGCTTTCGTTAATGTATTCCAAGAAAGTGTTGGGGAGATAAAGTTAGAACTGGCAGCTTGCTTCGTGATGACCCGCTTTACTGAAAACTCGGACCCTCCCCCAGCTAATTTAATCCGTGAAATAACTGCGTATTTCTCGATAAGTGGACGCGACGATGTTACCTATACAATTTAATCAATACAGTACAGCAATGTTTCAATATGGCTTTTGCCACTTTACCTTTTATCTCTTTCCATAATATTACTTTTGTGCCTTGTGTTTTATTTTCTATTTGACATGTTGTGTATATATTCTTAGAATAATTTTCGCACAAACATGTATAAGACAATCAGGATGATGAGATATATAGGCTACTAGAATTATTTTCTCTTCTGCCGCTTTTCAGCAGTATTGTGATATTCTAACCATATAATCAAAAATGTTGGTTAATATGTAGAGCTCTCGAAACTCGCGTGAGAGTTGAACCCGCATCTTATCCTTTCCAGCGGCGAGTGTTTCCTTTGCACTACGGGGACTCTTGTTTAGGATAACATTTTTTTTGTCATACGAGTTATCCTCTCGGTAGAGGTGACACACGGCTTTAACTAGCGCTCCTAAGGTTCAGAATTTTGTGTATCAATCCATAGATAATTCTTGTTATCTTACAGAATACCGGAGTAGTTGAAATATGAAAGTTGCGGATTCGCAGTACGAGCAGAGTCGTCATCCTCACTGCAATCGTTCTGACGATGATTCCTCGGTGCTCTACGACAATGAAAGTCCAGAGGCCTTTGACGATTCTGGAGATATCCTGCCGTTGATTTCAATAAAATAAACACCATGATTTCAGTTCCATAGCGTTAATGTGGTAAGGAGAGTTCCACAGGAGATGATGGTGGGATCACAATGAAGAGTAGATCTTACTACCATCACAAGCCGTCTGTCTGGCAATTTTGTTGGTGAGTACTTTGCAATGGAACTCGTTGATATGAAATGTTACACCATGATGGTATTTGTTTGACCATCTATTCACTTATTCCAAAAATAAAACATTCTTTTTTTTGGAATTATTTTGAATGTTCATTACGAGGTTCTAGAAACAGTCGATTTTATGGATTAGTTTTGGTCTACCAGCCAAAACCATCGACTGATGGTGATGGACCAGTGTCCATTGTACGCTATGCCATCCACCACATACCACATACGCCTCCCTCCTTGCTACAATGCAGGGCCTAATGTGGGGCGGGGTCACTGACGAGGAGGCCGAAACCTCCGAAACACCGGTGTTATGGCCCTGGCCGCAACCAACCTCGTTTAGGCTAAAAACATTCTTTTTCTTGGAATTATTTGGATTTTATTACGAAGTTTTAGAAACAGTTCGATTTTATGGATTATTCACTTATTTTAATTTATCACTTATTCAGCTACTATTTTCCATTGATATAAATCCTTGCATGCTTATTTACCTCGTACATTACCTGCCTTGCTTGTATGCTTTTTTGTTTTCGTTCGCTTATACTCTTTTCATTTATAAATTTATTTTATTCGGTATAATCTGTTAAACGCGACAAATGAAGAAACGGTCTCTTTTTCGGAAAAACATTTTTCATCTTTGGCTACTGCGCTCTTGGCCATTCTGCGAAAAACTTTTTTGCAACGCTTCAGAGCAAGAAAAGATCGTTGTTTTCAAACAGATGTTCTTCTCACAAGACGGATCTATTTTTCAGACTACTGGTAATCATTCACTAGCGTATGTTTCATGATTCCAACGCTGTGCCTATTTTTTGGGAAAACAGCTTTCACTGCAGTGTATCCGAGCATAATAAAATTGAGTTTCACATACGAGGGAATTGCTTCTTGGCTAGTGTCCTAGTGTAATGGGCTGGACGTACGATGACCGTAGATTCGATATGGCAGCGCGTCCGGCGATCGATCGAATACATTGGCGCGTCACGTCTGAAATGCAGTCCTTTTATTATTATTTAATTAGGTACGTTTGTCCCCGCTTCAAAACCTCTCGATAAAACGCATAACTCTGGTACTAGAAAATTTCCTCTACACGTTCATATATCCTTCATTTTTCCAGCGGAGTAGTAGTGGAATTATGCCGCAGATGTAGGACACAATTTTATTTTGAATTCTTAACAGAGTTTTAGAAGGATGACTGAAAAAACGGCCATGCAGCCAAGTAGCCAGAGATTTAAGCTCTCGAGTGATCACTAACACTCTTATGAATAGTTGGAAGTGAAAGAAGTAGTTTCTTCTTCTTTACCACAGCCTAACAAAAAAACCGCTTATTCTATCTATTCAACTATCTTATCTTTGCCTGAGAGAACGCGTACTACCACTCCACCATCAGGTAGCTCTTTCACCGTTTTGGAACGCACTTCGCCACGGCAGTTGCCACTGTCAAGTGAAGTCTGAGCTTAATAGTATCAGCATATCAGAATATAACATCCACATATGATTTTGTATATTGCAGCCTTATGGACAAATAAACGAAAATGTTATGTATTGTTGAATAGATAGACGAATTATGTGCAGCAGGACACTTTAAGATCTCAAAATGCATCGTCAACGCTTGCATATACTGTAGGGGCGAGGATAGTTTGATTCTACGTCGTCTTCAGTTTTTAGAACTTTAATATTGAGACGCGACTTATGGTCGAAAGAATGTTGTTGAAGGTTGCATCTACAACTATGATACACAACAAACATTTCCTCTGTAGTATTATAGAGTTACAAACTTATAAACTGTACTAATGATCAAGATACATTGCGAGTTCAAGCAGATGTGAGAAGAAGAAGGTTGACTATATAGACGCAAGATTGACAAGATATTTGTCGATACAGTGATTATTGACACACCAAAATTACATATCATCTTCGTTGATTGACAATTCAATTAAAAAATTGCCATGAGCCGTCGAAGGAAACGTTTTTAGGGTGTTAGTCTGTGAGAAGAATATCGCATTGATAAAGGATGGATAGACACTAAATAGAAGGACGTGTGAGTGATATGCGAAACTCTGAGGCCCCAGAGGTGCTGAAGCTGCGTTTTATCCTTATCGAGGCGCTCGCTAATAAGTACACTACCAAAGCTCTCCTTCATCACTCTTTCTACGATGCAACGTATCAAAGCTGATAGCTAGCAGCCGTCAGCAGGTTTCGTCTACTAAGCACGTATTCGCGTAAAAGCCAAATGAGCGCTGCTTCAACTAACGCTTGAGGTTTTTGAGGTTCATATCACTTAGCTTTCTTGGATTTATAGTCATAACTTTCATAATACAACTCCAAAAGAGGCAAAATAAAGAATTGTTTGTAGATTATCACACTATTATGATTCGATAATACTGCAGTCATTGCACAATGTAGTTACAAACGATTTACATTTGACGATTAAATTAATCGGTGTTGTAGATATTTTTGTCCAATGTTTTAGTAAATCCTTTAATTATTATTTTGAGTCACTTGTCATGCGGTCTGGTAAGGGCTCTTGCACAGCCCGATACACTTGTTTGCGTCCTTACAGACTCTCAGCCGGGCAGAACCCTTCGTTTTTCGATCTTTTTATGGTTAGTTCCCTCTGGAGCCTTACATTCCTTATAGAGAGTCATCGACGACGTACGCTTTTACACTCTATGTCAGATGAAAACATTCCACCTAACACAGAGTGTTGTGCACTCGATTGCTCATTGGCTGGTATTTTTATCATAATTATACCTTTATTTCGAGTGCTTTGTTTAGATCATGCTCAAACCCCTCGGGCTGTACAAGAGCCCTTACCAGACCACATGACAAGTTGGCTCAAATAATTATTGAAATTTGAGCGTGGTCTAAATAAAGCACTCGAAAATAAAGATAGAATGTTTTAGCTATCGAAATTTCTGTCGGGAGGGATCACAGTGTCTAGTGCGAAGGTTTTTCGCACTCGTCTCGGTTAGTGTTGTTCAACAAGTCTACACAACAATGTCGTTGAAAATACACTCAGAAGCTGCAACCACCACTTTTTACTCTCTTATTGTACGCTACTGGCCTTGATAATATGTAGATTGTAGCGTACTCTAAAAATTGTACTGTCCGCTAACTGGATTTCATTTCATAAAATAGAGTAGGCAGTTCTATGGTCAATTCATTGCTTGAAATAATTCAATGAGATACAATAGTCTCTGAGATAGAATTTTCAAGAACTTTTTTTTGTTAATGCGCTTATGCAGCTGTGTTACCAGAAAATATAGGATGATATGCAAAAGGTCAGAGCATTCCAGAGGAGCTGAACCTGTGTCCCACCCTTTTGAGAGTAATGCGCGCCTAAAAGTCGATCCCTCAATAGAGTGAGACGCGCCAACCGAGGTTACACTTTTTCATTATATATGAACTTTATGAATTTATATGAACTATTGTATATGAATATGAATTCTTTTCTTTATATATGAACATGAGAATTAACTCTAACGCTGTATAGTTGTAACAGAATTTGATTCACTGAGTATGGTGAGTCCAGCATTGTCTCATAGCCAAAACAACGTTAGTCTTCGCTCGAGCATCCTAAACTCGACGGAATGAGAAAGTGGTGATGATTCTATTGAATGCCTTAGCAAAACGAGCTTTTTCATTCATTCAAACTTACGTGATCTATTCCTGACAAATTTCCTTTCCCTATTTCAAATTTGGAATATCATTACACTACATGAAAATGCCTCGATAAATTGGCCAACTCTTCCTCTAATGTTCTATGAATTTTAAATTTTCATCCATTTCAAATGATTTCGATCTGGTCATTTTATACTTTTGTACGTACTATCTCTGGGAAAAGTACAGTATATCACATCGTCATCGTTGTCTGTTAAGTTTAGTGTAATAAACACTGGCTCAACAATATTTTTTTGGTACCGACTTAATCTTAAACTGTTCGTAAAAAAAGTGAGATGAAACTTTACTCTGTTGGCCTTACACTGACTAACATGTTGTGTTCCGTATAATCATGAAGATTATTGACGAACAACATTTATTTTATGTTTAACATCTCAGCAAATTGTGCTGCTTCAACAATTAAGTATCTACATGCACTGACACAAATCCATTTTCTTACTCTCTGTCCGATTCTGTCGCAAACCGTTTATTCAGTCAAAATTTTTATTTAAACTATAAAAATTATCCACCGGTTGGCATCGTTTAACTGATTTGATTACAATAAGTTTCAGTGTACTAGGTGCTTTATATTAACCTAGAAAGAGCAGTGTATGATAGGTGTTTACCTAAATCAGTGCACACGAACATGGAAAAACGATCAAATCTTGTACAAATGCTGTGATAATAAATTTGCAGCAATGATATTTTCTCCATGAGCGACCACTTCCTGGTTATGCCGGGGTGTGGGAGGTGCAAAGGGAATACTGTGGCAAAACTTCGTCGATTATCAATTTAACTAATGCAATACAAAGCAAAACGAATACTTATTCACCTTTATTCACTATTATAAAAAACTCATTGAGAGACAGCTGATTCGACAATGACGACAATGCTTTATTAATGTCACTAACGAGCATTAATCGCGGATAGAGGCGTTGTCGATAACCATATATAAGGAGTGTAAGGCTCGCGAGAGAAGTGACTATGAAAAAATTGACAGACGACGGGTTCTGCCCGGCTGATGAGTCTGTAAGGACGAAACACGTGTCTCGGGCTGTACAAGAGCCCTTACCAGACCACATGACATGTTGGCTCAAATAATGGTGAAAGGATAATTGCAAAAAGTCTGCAAAGAGCATTCTCACTGCCTTGGAACAGATATGATGCTTCAGTGGTTGATCATCATTTTAGGGCAATGCACAAGGTTACAGAGATGATTTCTAGAAAACTTTTCAACACTTTTTCTGAAGTCGTCTTCTTCAGTTGTTCTGAAACTTAACAAAAAAACCGCCTGTAAACATACAATTTCTGAAGCACGGTAATTTTACGAAGATTAATAGTGTCGCATAGTCCATTGTGTTATAGATAAAATTTGGGCCGCTAACAGCAATGATTACTCACTGTATAAGCTACCTTAACTAGCTGTCAATTGAAAATGCTCGAATCACGATCATTTAACAAGTCTGCAGGAATAAATTCCATCTCAAGTGTGCTATAACAACTGGCATAATACAATAGGTCTTATTAAACAAGGAAAGCAAAGGGTGAAATATCAAAAAACTTAAAACATTCAGCCATTGGAAAATGGAAAGCTTTCTTAGAAACACAACTTGTTGATCATTTTCTAAGCTTTATTTTACACGATGAGATAATTTCCTGTTCCTGCTATGTTTCTGAATGATGATCAATTCAATGCGATATGAATGCGAGGACAACATTCTAAGGCTTTTCAAATGGAGAAACTTGCCCAATCCTATACAGTGTTCTACAACAATTTTTAGACGAATGTCACTCCTAGTAATTCTGTATCGTGACCACAAAACCGGTGTTACATTTAGAACAGCATCGCTATCACTATGCTGCCCGTGTCTTGTACATTTTTTTTATCACAAAAAAATCCTTGCATCGTCATTCAAACTGCCCAGTAAAAAATTCTTTTTTTCTCCGCACGCAAAAAAGAATTGTAGAGGCTACACAACATTTTGTAAACATCATTCGTCATTCGTATATATGACCTCAGAAGAGAGCTAAAACCCGCATTCATCCATATCGAGGGATCATGCTGCCATTATACCACAGACACCACCAAGGTATCAGACTATCGTAACATTGCGGGAAAGCACTAAAAACGAAGATTTTGTAAGAGTTATATAATGGATGGTTTTTAGCTTGATTGGGTGTAATGTGGAATCTGCTTACCCGATAAAACTTCTTGAAGGTGGGTTACTGACACCTACGATGATATATGTGATGAAGAGTGGTGCAAGGTCTTATGATTGGTGGCTTGAGGCGCGTGTTCAACTTCATCTAGGGCTGGCCTCTTGCATACCTCTCGAATTTCTATTTCTACATGTGTCTTCAACAATGTCAACAATCCCATAACATCATTATGCTCCGCAGCAGCAGCTTCTTTGAAGAATGAATAAGAGTAGCTCTTTTGTTCGATCTATCACTGACATGTTTTCACTATTATTACGTATTTAGCCCACCTACTAGATCTTAAAATTCGATAAGAAAGTCTGACAGTTTCAGTCAAAAAGAAGAAAATGTTGTACAGGCAAGTGGAACTAACGATACAGAACTGCAAGGCTGCTGAAGTGAGGTCTTACAGCAGTGAAATTTTCTTCCCTTTGCAGCGTTCAGTTTCCTGGTTGTGATTGTGTATGGGAACTGCAAGAAGGATGTTTTGACGGAACTTTCCGATGATAGCAATTTCAACTTCTGCGATGTGCAAAGGAATAAGCGGCATAGTAGCACTCCGATCGTCTTTTCAAGGTATGCCCACTTCTTTTGAACATTCTATCAAACTTTCAGCGTAATCAAAAGAACAAAAAAACAATCTAGGCAGTCTTACCACTTATACGGCAGTAGTTTATACGCTTTTTCTGCAAGGATCTCAGTTTGTTTTTTTGCACAACAATGGATGGTGTAACAACGGCGTTTTGTACTCTACATAATTTCTTACATGTGGGAAAAGAAACAGTATTTCATCTCGCAGAGGCATAATAGGGATAGTCTGCTACATCTGTGGCACTACCACATTCGCTAAAATCTTTATTAAGAGACTACTTACGTGTATCTTCCGAGGTTGACAATTTGACAGGTGTTTCTATCTCATTATCTAATCTTCACATGTGACGGGGTATTTTGAGCTTTTCATGAGATCTATTATGGCGCACTTACACAGTGCAAGACACGTGTTTTCGGTTTTACAGCCTCGTCAGTTGCACGCTGCCTTTTGTTCAGTCAGTCTTTAGGGAATCTACCCCTGCAAAAGCACCGATTTAACTTCGCTACAGCCATAATTGAAAAAGGCAAATAAAAAAATTATAATCAAGTTTGTGTAGGTGACGAGACTGTGATTGCGAATACGTGCCTTGCACTGTCTAAAAGCTTATAATAGACAGCATGAAAGGCTTAAAATACATTGCCAAATTATGTTGATCTTAGGCGAAGCATTGAAATAGTCGGTGAAAAGATTTCTCACAACCTTCACATGACTCCGAATAGCGAAGTCGTTGTGCTCTCCTTTGAGTTTTGCAGTAGATTTGTCCTCTAATCATTCAGGAATGATTCTGATTACGATGTCCAGTCTGGGAAACATGGAAAGGGGTCCAACGCATCGGCTCCTGATTTTTCTGCTGACAACCGGTGCAGTGCTGGGATGTGGAACACTTCCAGGTGGACCGTGTTTTAGATAGAAAATTATTTCTGTAGTGTAACCATGTGCACTTGCAACCATATACTTCGACCCTTAGCTAAGGTTAATACATTTAGTACTACCATGAAACAAAAACCTCGTAATCTAGATGACGACATTACATACAGAAACAATTTTGGTGCTGCTTGTCAGTAGTTCAGTTAAAATGTTCTGTTTTACTTTTCATAAATTGAACACTTGAGACTACTGGGCTTGTCACTCATTCTGAATCAATTCCCATTTCAACAAACATTTTTTTCTCATCAAGTTAAAAGGGCACATGTAGACTAATCAAACTGCCTCCGACTCATTCCAATCCGCCCAGGATGTCTACTAATGAACAACTTGACGTACTCATTTTCTTGAACATAGCTCTTATTACTTCTTACATAAATTATACTAAACTAACTCCTTCATTTGCTTTATTTCATTGTTGAACACATTTCATCACTCTCGGTTATTAGGTGTGAGGCGAAAAAAAACTATGAAAATGCTTGAATGTCAACTTATTAGCCCAAAATCCGTCATGTTCAGCTGCGCCGAGGACATGGAGTATTAACGTTACCGGCTTCAGCTTGCCAGTAGCAATGGCGTTCTCTGCAGATGCAGCAGCGCGGGCACAGGTTCCCCAGATTTCACCGAATTCAGGTTCAGCAGGAGCATTCGTGAAGCGTCTTGTGATACAAGGGTGAGTTCAAAATTCTCGAAAGTAGGTTTTTTGGATCAAGAAATCATGGATGGACACTCCTTGTTATAAACCTCGTCATCATTCTAATGTCAAAGCTGATTGATAGGCTCTACATAAAATAAATCGAATTATTGCTGAAAAAACTTCCTTCAGTTAACGAAAACTTCATTCTTTAGGTGCTCGACGTTCTTGAGCAGCAGGGACGAGCCGCTGGTCTTCCTGATTTTGTGATCACAACCATTTTGAGTCAGCTCGGCATCAACGTCCAATACACACCACTATCATGCCCTGTGGTTTCTATTAGCCCAACAAGGCCTAGTAAGTTTTCTAACCCTCAGCATCCATCACGGAGATTACATAAATTTCGTTCAGATCTAATCAGAGGTTCTTTGAATATCGATTTAACTCCAGTACTATATCGAATAGTCTTCTGTTAAAAAAATGCTGAAAATTTCTTTAAACTGCTTAGTGTGGTCATGAAAACTTATTTCACAATTTTTTCCACTAGCATATTTTCTGAATGATTGAGGCAACATGGGGATGTTGTAAAACAATTTGTTGGGCTAATGTTCCGGTGTGTCCGTGTTCTCCAGAGCCAGCTTTACTTGAGTGGATTGCTCACAGCTATGACGTAGACAAAAAAGAAGTGTTAGTGCCTAAGACCAGAAAATGAGGTATCCATTGAAAATGAGTATGACAAAAGAGATCGATCTGTGTTCTATCTGAGCATTTCAATCGCTTACATCTCAAAAACATAAGTTGCTAAATATGCTGCTACAAAAATTACACTCAAATGAATCAGTTATTTGGCTCAGTGTTCCACACAAGCCATTCCGCGGTCGAATAAAAACATAGGAAAACCAGAAAACACCGATAATAATCGTATTTTCTTATTTCTCTGACTTTGTAGTGAAAGGCTGTTCGCATGAAGAAGTATGTTGCAATTTCGCGAGATCCACCGCCGATGATGATGAGGACGACCTGTGTTATTTTCGGCAACACAGTGACGACATTATGTCTTGGAATGGGAGCGCCAGGAGCACCAGCAGCAGCAGGAGGAGCATCACCGAATATGTGTAGGCTGAACATGGCCGTGGATTTCACGCCTATTCCCCTTCAGCACTTATCAATTTCGGAACTCTTACGGTCTGAACTGTTCGATTTTTTCGTACATCTTCGCTTCAAAGCAAAAATCTAAGCAAAGCAGTATTTAGACCTCAAACCTTATCATGGCGAGTTGGAGCAGGGAGATGTGGCAAAGTGTAGTGAACAGAGTGCTTCGAATAATTACATCGGGTCCTTTTGGAAAGCACTTCGCCACGGCTGTTGCCACCGTCACGTAACACGTGAAATTAGAAGAGAAGGTTGAAGAATAATATAGTCAAACTATGATATTTTTTATGCTATAAACTTACAATCGAATAAACAAGCATGCCATTAAGGTGTTGATTATTAGGGGATACTGGACAGCTGAACTCCCCTGAGTCTCTTCAATACATCGTTAACGTTTGAAAATGTTGAACTTAGGTCAGGGAATATCGAAGATTCGATCACTTTCTTTTCATGTTTTCAAAATAAGAACGTACTGAGAAAATACGTATAAAAATTGTATGCTGCTGTGACGATGCAGCATAAAGATTCTCCTGCAACTTTAGAAAGGTGCAACTTAAAAAATACTCTAAAGGTGGAAAAGTTATCACCAAAGTGGAAAAACCAGTTTCAGGAGTTAGATGTGTGTGATTAACAATTACATCGAGATAAAGGGATTGTCAGCAACATGATTTTTGCCGATACGGTGTCGTAGCCTACCGTAATCACGTACGACTTTCGTTGATTGACGACTCTAATAGTAGCAATCGCCAGATGGCGCTTTGACAACGTCGCTCTGAAAAAAACAGTAATTTGTTGAGACTGCGAATATCATCATTACTATTTTGGAGCAGGAAGATGTGGCAAGGTGTTGTGCACAGAGTGCTTCGAATGATTACATCGGGTCCGTCTGGTAAGCACATCGCCACTTCAGTTGCCACCGTCACCTGATCCGCAAATTCAGCAGAATATTCAAGAACAAATTATGT
The DNA here is from genome assembly GCA_019055375.1 of Parelaphostrongylus tenuis. Classification (NCBI taxonomy): domain Eukaryota; kingdom Metazoa; phylum Nematoda; class Chromadorea; order Rhabditida; family Metastrongylidae; genus Parelaphostrongylus; species Parelaphostrongylus tenuis. Next base: position 29,249 of record JAHQIW010001050.1, read on the forward strand.
AATCTATAAAATTGTCATGCTGTAACCTTAGAAAGTCGATAAACAAGCATGTCATTGAACTTTTGATTAAAAGGGGGATATTGAGCAGCAGGACGCCCCCGAGTCTTTTCAAATTTTATCGGTAACATTTGCTAATACTGAACTTATACCGCGGAAATTTGGAGATTCGATTTCTCGCCATTTCTTATGGTTTGAAATCAGAACGTACTGAAAGAATACTGCATAAAAACTGTATACTACTGTGACGATGATGCAGCATAAAGGTTCGCCTGTTACATAAGGTGCAACTTACAGAATATTCCAAAAATGGAGAAGTTATCACCAGCTGTTGAAAAACCAGCTTCAGGACTCCGATGTGTGAGGAACAATCACACCTAGATGAGGGGATAGTCCGCACATGATTTTCGGCGATGCGCTATTCGCAAAGGAATTATCAACAGATGGCGAAAATGCAATTTGAGCATTAGGTTTGAGAACAACAGGCACAGAACAAGAGATGGTCAGCAACACAATTTCGGTCGAAACGGTAGTCGCACGACACCGCAATTGCGTACGACCTTCCTTGACTGACGACTTAAGCAGTCCTGCCTACTGATATTTCCTATCGAATGTGGTTAGTTTTCAAAACTTTTCTTTGGGAACGATGATTATGGGTTAACACGTAGAAGAAGGATAGGGTGATTTTGACAGATACGGTAATTGTAGGGAACTGAAATTACTACGACCTTTCTTGTTTGACGACCCACATATCCCTTTTACGGATATTTTTTGTTTGAATATAATTAGTTATTGAATGCCCTGTTAGGGAAGATGTTTTGCTTCGTGTGAATGGTCTTACATTCGTCTCAGTTACTGTTGTCGAAAATCCCAAGTGAAGTCGCTTGAAATACGGCGAGGAACGCATATAATCCTTCCCTGATACTATCTACGCTACAGCTCTCTTAGTAAGCGGTATAACGCGGTGTGAACGAGAATTCTTATAATCTTATGATCTTATGAAATCATCGTACTTGCTAAATTCTTTATTATGGACTACTTACATGTATCTTCCAAAATTCAAGATTCGACGGGCATTTCATTTTGCTAGTTGATCTTCAGATGTGACAATATATTTTGAGTCTTTCATGAGGTCCATTATGGCACACTTAAACAGTGTAAGAGACGTGTTTCGGCTTTAAGGCCTCGTCAGTTGCACGGTGTCTTCTGGTTGAGTCAGCTTCCAGGAGATCTAGAAGTTTCCCTGAGTTCCAATTTTTTGGAAAAGAATTTTTTTTTGAGGTTTCTTCTTCCCCTATAAATGCACCGTGCAACTGAGGCGAGTGTAATGCCAAAACACATACCTTGCACTGTTTAACTGCCCGTAACACACCTCATGAAAGGCTCAAAATAGATTGTCAGATCATACTGTTCTCGAGCGAGGTATCGGATTAGTCGGTTGAAAGTTTTCTTAGAATCTTGACGTGATTAGATGCAGCTAGATCGTTATGCTGTCACTGAGTTTGCCAGTAAATATTGCTTTTTAATCACTTAAAAAGCGATTCTGGCTTGCTATGCTCAGTCTGGGAAACGTGGAAAAGGCTCTATCATCCGCTCCGAAATTTCTTGCTGACTACCGGTACAATGCTATGATGTGGAAGACTTCTAGGTGGACCAGGTTTTAGATAGAAAGTTCTTTCTATAGTGTAATCATGTGCATCTGCAACCATATACTTGGACCCTTAGCTAAGTTGATATTTTTAGCATTTAATCACAAATCAAAAACGTCGTAATTTAGAGGCTGACATTTCACAGAAACAGTTCTGGTGTTGCTCATCGGTAATTAAATGAATTTGGTCTGACATTTTTTTATAAATTGTGTACTTGAGAGTACTAGGTTCGTGACTCGTTCTGAATCAATTACCATTTCAATGAACATTTTATTTTTGTCAAGTTGCAAGGTCATATGTAGGCTTACTGATCTGCTTCCGACTCAGTTCCATCCGCTTAGGATGTTTGCTAAAGAACAGCTTGACCTGCCCATCTTCTCGAATATTGCGCATATCACTACTTGTATATAATATTCATTCAGTTACTTCATTTCATGGTTTAACACATTTCATCACTTTCGGTTATCATGTGTGAGATGGAAGAAAATTACGAAACATGTTCCTTTGTCAGCTTATCAGCTCAAAATCAGCAAAATGTACATAGTATGCGAGCATGGAGGTTCATTGTAACTGGCTTCAGCTTGCCAGTGGCAATGGAATTTTCTATTAGAAGAGCAGCAGGGGCACAGGTTCCCCAGATTTCACCGAATTCAGGTTCAGCAGAATATTTCGTGAAGGGTCTTAGAATACAAGGGTGAGTTCAAAATTCTCAGAAAGTAGGTCTTTTGGACTGAAAAGCATGCACAGACATTCCTTTTTGTAAGACTCGTCAAAATTCTGATATTGAAGCTATTTAAAAGGCTCTGTTCAAGAAAAATTCAAATCACTTTGGGAAAACTCTCTCAGCTAAGGAGAACTTCGTTCTATAGGTGCTCTGCGTTCGGGAACAACATGGGCGAGCCGTTGGTCTTCCTCATTTTGTTATAACAACCATTTTGGGCCAGCTCGATACACACCACTTTGATTTCCTATGATTTCCCTCGACCCAACGATAATGGATAAGGTTTTAAATTTCAGCATCCATTAGGAAGATATACGCAAACCCGGCCAAATCTAGATAGAGATTACCTAGAAATCTATTCAAAGTTATCATTGTAGTGGTGCGTCCTATGCAGAAAAAAGCTGAAAATGGCTTTGAACTGTATGGAAGAGTCATAGAACCTTACTATCACATTTTTCCACTAGCATATTTTTGAATGATTGAGACAACATGAGGACGTTATAATATAATTTGTTTGGCTGATGTGTAGACAGCCATGAGGTAGATATAGAAGAAACGTTGATAATCAGAGCTACATTAGGAGATATCCACATGACAAAAAGAGAGCTCCATCTGTGCTCTAATAAGCACTTTAATGACTCATATCTAAAAAACATGATTTGCAGCTACCAAATACGATGCCGTTTTGCAAAATTATTCTGAAATGATTCAGTTATTTCATTCAGTATTTCTACATAAGCCTTCTTCGTTGTCGAATAAAACATCAGAAAAATCAAAAACCACCAACAAAAACAAAATCTTTTATTTGCCTGACTTTTTAGCAGATAACAATGGTCAATGATGTAGCTTGTTGCAGTTATGCGACATGCTAACATGATGAAGGCCTGCGCCATCTTCGGCAACGCGGTCACGACAATATGTCTATCAATGGCGGCGACGGCTGCGGCAGCAGCAGGAGCAGGGAATATGTGTATGCTATTCATGTCCATGCATTTTCACGCCTATTCCTCTTCAGCACTTGCCAATTTTAGGAACTCTCACGGTTTGGACCGTTTCATTTTTCTTATATAACTTGGCTTTGTTGAAAAAAAATGTGTCTGTTTAGACCGACAACCTCGTCATGGCAACTTGGAGTGCTGAGATGTGGCAAAGTGTAGTGAACAGAGTGCTTCGAATAAAAAAATTGGGTCCGTTTAAATGCACTTCGCTACGGTAATTGCAGCAATTGGACTGAAAAGTGAATTTACAGAAAGCGTTTCAAAACAAAGATCCATTTGTGTGATTTTTTATGCTGCAACCTTACAAAGCCAATAAAAGCATGTCACTGAAGTATTGATTGAAGGAGGGAGATTAGGAGACAGAAAGCCCCTCAATCTCCTCAAACGCATCTTTAACTAATGCAGATGCCGAACTTATTAAGGAAATTTGGAGTTTCGATCTTATCGATTTCTCATGCTCAAAATGAGAACGTACTGATAGGACGTTGTGTAAAATTTTATGCATTTATCACTAGGCGTTGAGAAGCCAGCTTTAGGAGTTAGGTGTGTGAAGAGCAATCACACCTAGACGAATGGATAATTAGCAACATGATCTCCGTCGATACGGTGATGGTAAGCTACCGTAATTACGTACAACCTCAGTTAACTGACGATTCTAATAGACATAATTTGATAAGGATACGAAATGTTTTGAGCTTATAGGTCTAGTGGTATACAGGCGCCTGTTTCGTCCTATCGGCACTCAGCAATAGGACGAAACGGGCGCCTGTACGCCACTAGACTTATCAGCTCAAAACATTTCTTAGCCTTATCACATTATATCATTTTGAGCGGGTCTAAAAGACCGGTCGATAGAAGGGATTTGATTCTAACAGAAAATATCACCAGATGGCGAAAATACACTTTTGAGCTTTGGAAATGAGAAGAGCAAGAATGGATCAAGTAATAATAAGCATCATATTTTTATCGGTACGGTAATCGCAGCAGACCGTAACTACGTACGACCTCCGTTGAATGACGATCCAAATAATCCTGCCAACCGATATTTCTTATCGAATGTGATTAGTTATTGAAATTTTTCTAAGGAGCAATGAGTATGGGTTAGTATGAAGAAGAAGGGTAGGGAGATTTTGAAAAATACGGTAACTGTGATACGGTAACTTGCCCTCGTGGCTCATCAAGCCATCCATACATCAGGGTTTGGTCAATCGGTGTCAGATTGATCTGACTTGTCTGTAAGGATAAACAGCACTAACTCGGTTCAGCGGAAGGCCACTGCGAGTCATTGTAAAGGCCAGATATGCATTTAGTCACCACAAACGAAGTTAGAACTTGAAGACGAATGCATGGCGCATCCCTCGGGATTGATGAACGCCGAAAGCTTTATCCCTTTATCCGTTACGGTAAGTGTAGAAAACCAAAATTTCATATGACATCTCTCGATTGACGACCCACATTTCCCTCTTACTGATACTTTTTGTTCAATATAACTATTATTGGATTCCTTGTTAGGAGGTATGATTTTCGTTGTGAAGGGTTTTACATTCGTCCTAATTATTGTTGTCGGCAAATCCCAGGTGAAGTCGCTATAAATACGGCGAGCACTGCAATTAACCCTTCTTGGCCACTTCCTGCGCTACAGCTTTCTTAGTAAGTGGTATGATATGATGTGCTCGAGAATTCTTATAATCCCTGAGCTGAGACTTCATATGCACTCTATTCTTTCTGTTCATCTATTTTATTTGTTTTGCTGCGTCTTTGCAGTGCCTTTTTATCACTATACGGTCTCCAGTACTTGCATTTAATTCGTTTTTTCGTATTCTTCGTGAAAGTCGTAGAATAATGGTTGAACGAGCCTCCTTGCAATTTCGAGGATAACCTGACTATGGCGTTAGGCCTTGTTGTTGACTGCCAGAGAGAATTGGGGGTGGAGCCCGGCTCCACGAGCGCCGCGACTTGCATCACAACCACTCGGCCTCGGCGCTTCAGATTCGTAGTAAAATCTCAAAATTCGCCAGTATCCTAAAATTCTTCCCAGGTCTTTTTCATACGCCAGGACTTTGCTGGCAAAAGGTAGAGTGTAGTGTTTTCTAAACGTTCTATTGTCTTGTAGGTTTTCTAGACGCTCTCTTGTCTTGTAGGAGTTTTCTTACATTTTAAAGAGCGGATCTTGTAGTACTGTAGCTACTCGATTCTTGTGTTTCGTTTTTTCCCTCCCTTCTGTTCTCCATCAAGACATGAAAACGATCCATACGTTCCTTCGCCTACCGCTCTATGGTCTCGTCTTTTCATGAATAATATGAACTGATGGTCGGGCATGTCTTGCAGTGCCGATGAAACGCGAGGCGTAGCGTTCCCTAGGGTTTCCATTGATTTACTCCAGACAAGTGTTGAGGAGATAAAGTTGAACAGGCAGCTTGCTTCCTGATAATTCGCTTTACTAACCACTCGGCCACCTCCTCACATCTAATCTAATCCGTGAAATAATTGCGTATTTCTCAATAAATGGGCGCGACGCTGTTACCTGTACAATTCAATCAATACGTAGAGTACAATAATACACTTTATCTTCAATGTTATTCCATTCCTTATCTGTTTTTGTGCTTTACATATAGAGATATGCAGGCTACTAAAGTTACTTTTCCTCTCTTTGCCGTTTTAAGCAGTAATGTGATATTATAACTATACATTCAACTATCTTGATTGATACGCAGAACTTTGGACCTCGCGTGTTAGTTGAACCCGCTTCTTATCCTTTCCAGTGGCGAGTGTTATCCCTTGGACTAGCGGGGCTTTTGTTCAGGCATCATTTTTTCTGTCGTACAAGGTATCCTCTCGGTAAAAGGTGACACACGGCTTTAACTCGCGCCCAAGGTTCGAAGTTTTGTTTATCAATCTTTATATAATTCTCCCTATCTTATAGATTACCACAGTAGCCGAAGTATGAAAGTTGAGGATTCGGAGTTACGAGCAGAGTCGTCGTCCTTAATGCAATCGATCGACGATGCTACTCGGTGCTCAACGACAATGAAAGTCCAGAGGCCTTCAACGATCCTAGAGATATCCTGCTTTTGATTCATGAAAATAAGCACTGTGATCTTAGTACATAACCTTAAGGTGGTGAGGAGAGTTTCACAGGAGATGGTGTGGGATCATCGATGACAATAAATAATCGATCTTACTACTATCACAAGCCGTCGACCTGGCAATTTGTTCGTAGAGTACGTCCAATTGAACTCTTCGGTTTGAAATGTTACTCATGATAGCATTTGTTCAGTGATCTATTTTCTTATTGTTCATTGCCACTTATTTATCTACTATTTTCCCATTGATATATCTGCTACTGCTCATTTATATTTGCATATTATTTGCTTTGTATGCTTGCTTGTTCTGTCTGCAAATATTCTGTTTATCTAAAGATTTATGTTATTAGGTCATATTCTGTTGAACGCTACAAATGAAGAAACGAGCTCTTTCTCGGAAAAAGATTTTCCATAGCACTTCGCTACTTGACCGCTCTGAGAAAAATCTTTTTGTAATGCTTCAGAGAAAGGAAAACATTTGTGTTAATACAATGTTCGCCTCAGGGAAAATAAGATCGGGTTTCACATACGCGGCTATTTGTTTTCTGGCTAGTGTATGGGTTGAATGTACGAAGGTCGTAGATTTGACACGGCGGCGCGTCACTTGTGAAATGCAGTTTTTTTTTTATTTGATTAGGTACTCTGTCTCCGCTTCGAAAGTTCCCGATAAAACGCATGACTCTGATACTAGAAGATTTCCTCTACAGGTTCATATCGTTTTCGTGCTTCTAGTGAAGTAGCAGTGGAATTATGTCGCCAATATAGGACATAATACTTTGAATTTCACACAGTTGTAAAAGGATGTTTGAAAAACTGCCGCGCTACGAACTAGCCAGAGATTTGAGCTTTCGAATGACCACTAACACTCTTATGAATAGGTCTGATCCAGTGAAGGAAGTAGTTTCCTCACTTATCACCGTCTAACAAAAAAGAACCGCTTATTCTATCTTTTCGGCTATCTTATCTGTGCCTAAGAGAACGCGTGCTACCGCTCCACCACGAGGCACCGTTTTGACGTTTGGAACACACTTCGCCACGGCACTTGCCACCGTTAACTAAGTCATAAGCTTAATAGTATCAGCATTTCAGAATTATGAACATCAGCATTTCACAATATATCATTCACATATGATTTTGTATACTGTAGCCTTATGGAGCAATTAAACGAAAATGGTATGTATTGTTGCACAAATAGACTAAATTATGTGTAGCAGAACGCGCTGGCATCTCAAAGTGCATCGTCAACGCTTGCATATAGTGTACGTCCGAGGGTAAGTTGAACATTTCTATGACACTTCAGTTTTTAATTTCGATATTGAAGAGCACCTGGGGAGGGAAGAATGTTGTCTGATGGTTACATCTGCGACTATGACATACAGCAAGGTTTCCTCTGTAATATTACGCAGTTGTGATCTTACAAAATACTCTAATGATCGAGAAATTGTCATCAGCAGCCGTACTGGCTTCGCGAGTTAAGTAGACGTGAGAAGAATAAGAAGGTTGTCTGAAAAGAGGTAAGACTGATATGATATTTGTCGATACGGTTGATCGTGGTACAGCGAAATTTCATACCGCCTTCGTTGATTGACAATTAAATCAAAAATTATGATGAGTCCTCTAGAAAGCATTTTCGGGTGTTAGTTATGAGAAGAAAATCGCACCTGATAAATGGATGGATAGATACCAAAATACAATGATGTTGAGTGATATGTGAAACTCTGAGCCGCGAGATATGCTGGCCTGCGTTTCATCCTTGTCGAGGTGCGCGCTCATAAGTACATTACCGAAGCTCTCCCTCTACGATCACTCTTTCTACGATTCAACGCATCAAAGCTTTAGCAAGCAATCGTCAATAGGTGTCGTCTAGTAAGCGCGTATCGACATAAAACCCTAATGAGCGCTGCTTCAACTCCCACTTGAGGTTTTAAGGTGCATATTACTTAGTACTCTTGGATTTATAATCACAACTTCATAATACTGCTACTAAATGGGCAAAATAAAGAGTTTTCGTAGATTATCACATTATTATGATTTGACAGATACGCTAGTCGTCGCAAATAATTTCATACGATATCTACTGATTGACGATTCACTTAATCGTGCTCACAGATATTTTTGTCGAATGATTGAGTTATTCAAATCTCTGTCGGGACCGGTGACAGTGCTCAGTGTGAAGATTTTCACAGTCGTCCTGGTCAGTGTTGTCAACAAATTTACATAGCAGCGTCGTTGCAAATACACCCAGAAGCTGCAACCACTACTTTATGGTCTCTTATTAACGCTATTGGCCTTGGTAGTACGTAGATTGCAGCGTACTTTAGAAGTTGTACTGTCCGCTAACTAGGGTGTTTAGTTCATGAGATAGAATAGCCAATCCTATGCAACTTCATTGCTTAAAATAATTCAACGCGAGACAACGATCTCTGGAGATGATGAATTTTTAAAAATTCTTTTTCATTTTATGCGTTTATAGCAGTGTTTACGAAAAATATAGGATGATGCGCAAAAGTCTGAGCCTCCAGAGGAAGTGAACCTGTGTGCCACCCTTTTGGGAGTAATACGCGCTAACCACTCCACTATGGAGGTTTCTGCATTCAATAGATCCTTTCATTATTATTTGAGCCAACATGTCATGTGGTCTAGTAAGGGCTCTTGTACAGCCCGAGACACGTGTTTCGTCCTTGCAGACTCATCAGCCGGGCAGAACCCGTCGTCTGTCGATCTTTTTATAGTCAGTTCTCTCGGGAGCGTTACACTCCTTATAGAGAGTTGTCGACTACGTACGTTTTACACTCTATGTCAGGCGAAATTATCTCCTAACACAGAGTGTTTTCGCACTCGATTGCTAGCTGGCTGGTATTTTTATCATATCATACCTTTCCTTCAAGTACTTTATTAAGACCACGCTCAAATTTCAATAGATCCTTTCAATATTATTTGAGCTATAACGAGTGTAACGCTCCCGAGAGAACTGACTATAAAAAAGATCGACAGACGACGGGTTCCGCCCGGCTGATGAGTCTGTAAGGACGAAACACGTGTCTCGGGCTGTACAAGAGCCCTTACCAGACCACATGACATGTTGGCTCAAATAATAATGAAAGGATCTATTGAAATTTGAGCGTGGTCTTAATAAAGCACTCGAAGGAAAGGTTTCTGCATTGTTAATACTTTTTGTGAGAAACGAGTATCCCCTATATAGAGTGAGACGCGCCAACCGAGGTTACACTTTTCTTTGAATATGATTTATATATAAATCTGTATATCAATATGAATTATTTTCTATATATATATATATATATATATGAACATATGAATTCAAGGCGTAAACGTTGTATATTTATAACATCTTAGACTAATTGAGTAGTGAATCAAATTGGCATTCACTTCAATAAGTGAGTGACTTCGTCCAGCATTGTCTCAGAACAAAAACAACCTTGTCTTCGCTTGAACATCCTAAACTCAATGAAACGGGAAAGTGCTGGTGATTTCATTGAAAGCTTAGCAAAACGAGTTTTTCCATTCATCTGAACTTGCGTAATCTATTCCTTGCAAATTTCCCTTACCTTTTTCAATTTGAAATATCATTGCACTACATGAAAATGCTTCACTAAATTGGCCAACTTTTCATTTACTGTTGTTCTATAAATTTTCAGTTTTCTTCCATTTAAATGATTCTTGATCTGGTCATTATATGCTTCTTGTATTAACTATCTCTGGAACAACTAAGCGTCACCGCTGTCTCTTAAGTATAATGCAATAAACACTACTTGACAGTATTTTTTTTGCTACCGAACTAGTCGGAAGCTGTTCGTAATAAAAGTGAGATGAAACTTTATTCTGCAGGCCTTTACATTGACTAAAATGTTGTCTCGTAAAAATCATGAAGGCTACTGACGAATATGATTTATTTTATGTTTAACGTTACAGCAAATCGTGCTGCTTAACGAATAAGTGACTACATGCACTGACACAAATTCATTTTCTTATTGTCTGTTCATTCTGCCGCAAATCGTTAAATCAATATAGATTTCTATTTGAACTATAAAAGATTATCAACCGATTGTCATTACTTAGCTAATTTGATTACTACAAGTTTCATTGTAGTAGGTGCTCTATTAACTCCGAAGGAGCAGGGTCTTATAGATATTTGCCTAAATCAGTGCACGTGCACACGGAAAAAACCATGAAAACTTGTACGACTGCTGAGATAGAAACTTTGCAGCAGCAAAATTTCCTCCATAAGCGAGCACTTGCTAGTTATGCTGGGGTGTGGGAGGTGCAAAGAGAATAGTGTGGCGAAACTTTCGTCGATTAGCAATTTTCAACTAATGCGATACGATGCAAAGACAAATATTTGTTCGTCTTTATTCGCTATTATAAAAAACTCATTGAGGGACAGATGATTCGACAGTGACGATTATGTTTTATTTATGTTACTCACGAGCAAATAATTTGTAAAAAGTCTGTGAAGAGCATTCTCACTGCCTTGGAACAGATTCGATGCTTTTATGGTTTGATCATTATTACAAGGGAATGCACAAGTTTGCAGAGATGATTTTCTGGAAAACTTTTCAATACTTTTCTAAAGTGATTTTTTGAGCTGTTCTGAAGCTAAGCCAAAATAACCACCTGGTAGACAATTAATTTAGAAGCACTATCATTTTCCACTAATTAAAAGTATCGAAAGTCATTGTTATAGGTGAAATGTGAACCGCTAACTACGAATGATTACTCACTGTATAAGCTACCTTAACTAGCTGTCAATTGAAACACACTTGAATCACGACTGCTCAACAAGTCTCCAGGAAATAAAATCTTTCATAACTGTGCCTATAACATTGCATCATATAACAAGTGTGATTGAGCAAAAAAGCAAATTGTGAACTAATAAAAAACTAAAAACATTAGAGCAATTGAAAATGGAAAGGTCCCTGAATGACGATCGATCCATTGCGATATGAATTTCGAGGATAACCATGCTAAGTCTTTTCAAATGGAGAAATGCTTAACCCATACAGGTCCGGCACCAATTTTTAAACGACTGTCAGTTCTGTGTAACTCTGTAACGTGACCACAGAACTGCTGTAATCATTTTAACAGCATCGCTACCACTATGTTGCCCGTGTCTGTACATTTTTTCATCACAAAAAATCCTTGCTTCGTCATTCAAACTGCCCAAATAATAATTCTGCTTTCTCTGCAGAGCAGAATTGTAGAGACTTACGCAACATTTCGTAAACATCATCCACGATTCCGTACATATGATCTCAGATGGGTGCTGAACCCGTATTTCAATCATATCGGGGGATCATGCTGCCATTGCACCACAGACACCACGGGGACATCGGACCATCATAATATTAAGGGAAAGCACTAAAAACGAGGAATGTATGAGAGTCTTATGTATAGGATGGCTTTCAGCTAATTAATGTAATGTGATATGTGCTTACCCGATGAAACTTCTGAAGGTGGGTTACTGCCTTCTACGATGAGATATGTCAAAAAGAGTGGTTCAAGGCCTTATGATTGGTGGTGTATGTGCTAGAATACCCGCCCTCGGATAGCTGAGGCGCGCGGCTCAACTCTCGTCTAGTACTGGTCTTTTGGCATAGCTCTATGATTCTCTATTTTTACATTTGTCTTTAACTATATCAGCACTCCCATCACAGCATTATGGCTTCGCGGCAGCACCCCCTTCCTGAAAAATGAATGAGAATCGCTCTTTACTTCGCATCCATCACTGTCATGTTTTCACTACTATTGAGTCCTTTAGCCCACCTACTAGATCCAAAAATTTGAGAGAAGTTTTGACATTTCCAGTCTTAATGGAGAGTATGGTGTACAACCTAGTGGAATTAGCGATGAAATACAGCATGACTCCTGTAGTGGGAACTTACAGTAGTAAAATTCTCATCCTTTTGCAAGAGTTCAGTTCCTTGTTATGATGGTGTACGGGAGGTGCCAAAACGAATGTTTTGGCGAAACTTTTCGATGATTAGCACTTCAAATATTGCGATGTGGTAATGGAGAAGCGCATAGTGTCACTTCGATCGCCTTCTCAGGGTATGTCCACTTCTTTTGAACATTTTATGAACTTTCAGCGTCACAAAAAGAGCAATCTAGGCAGTCCTACCACTTATACGCCGATACAGTGTTTGAGACTTATTTTCATCTGGAAGCCCTTGTAAATTCTGCATATTGATTTCGCTCGGTTGACTCAGTGGACATTTCATAAATAGCGACTATACGTTAAAAGTCGTTCTGCTCTTGAGCCGACTGAAATCCAGGCTTAGTATTTATTTCTGTTAAAGTAGTGGAGGTGTTGGGCCGACTGGGATGTGGGCAACTCGAGCTTTTTCGGCTCTGAAGAAAGATAGACCTCTGAAACTTCAGCTTCCAAAACTAATTGCATTATAAACAACCTCGAATTTTCGCTTACAATAAGAAAAGTCTCATTAATGTATATTTTAAAGAATACTAAATATAATCTTACTGCAAGACCTTGAGGAGAGGGATCAAACATATATAATAATGTTCTTGCTAATCAAGGGAACAAATGAAAACTATCTCGTTCGCTGGGGAGAAACGTTTTATAGGAGCTCTAGCAACCATTCGAAAGCTGAGAATGGAGATTACAGCCTCACGTCGCCGCTTTTTGATAACGCCCCTTTACAACGCTGTAGCCTCCAGATCAAAACGTTATGTTTCATACTCACCTTCCGCCTTCAAATCTATCGCTCGTATAACTCGTTGGTGGCCGAAAAGCATATTAATGTGTAGAGAAAATTTTGTAAGGTCTCAGTAAGTCGCTTTTATTTAGGAGCTTCTTTCAAAGAATATAAGAATTTCAAATTTGATAACAATATGTGATTCGGTTCGCCTCTCTCCGCTCCATGGAACGCGCCTTTCACGGCGATCACCTTGTCGAATAGTCATATAACTTCCTATATATGTAAAGCTTGATTTTATTTTTTTTGCAAACAGTATTTTAAGAAAATAAGCATATCGCTAGAATCAGGAAACATTACGCTATCAGATGATTATTAGTCTAAAAGAGGAGCTCTTTTCCGGCGAGGCCTTACAGCAGAAATCAAAAATCAAAGAAGAGCTTTCAAAAAAAGCAATTATATAACAGAGTTTTTTCAATGCCTGACTATATTTTGAGTACTAGCACTCTGAGGAAGAAGTGTTGCCCATCGTGATAATACCCAAATATAAGTGATATAAGGGAAAAAACACGTGCGTTTATAAAGCATGATCTTTTTCTGATTTTAACAGCTTTATAAATGGGTGTTTTGATAAAACAGCGACGTTATGCTGAAGCCTGAAATCTCACCGTTCGAATCGTTACTAATATTCCAGTGAAAACTTTCTCTCCGGCAAATGAGATCTGTTTTTCACTTGTTCCCTTGTAGTCGGAAAGAACCAATCACAACACTAAGGGAGCATATTTATAATCATTGGTAGTAACTCTTGCCATTCGCAGACTGTTCGAATTATATGACTGGTTTAATACCAAAAATTGTCAGTGATGAAAACCCCAACTTAACTGTGATGAATGCACGTCCTGAATCGAAAGCTTCAAAACTCAATGTCATATTGAACCGAGAGGTCACCGAACGATCGCAGTGAAAATGACGATTATTTTTGTGATTCCGATTATTCAACTTTCATACCTCAGATATCCCACTTTGCAAATCGACAGAAATTCTCTATAAAACGATAAACAAAACTTTTAACCCCGGGACCGACTATTTATAAACCCGGCATAGTTTGAATAAATCACTATCTTCTTCTGTTTAACCGCTCCGAGGTGTTACTGATATTATTTATTGAATATCAGCGAAACATATGCAATACAATTAATAATGCAGCACGAATATTTACAACAGTCGTGGTGGGTTACGTTTCGGCAAGGTTCGCCATCTTCAGAGCCTGGAAAGGTCAAATTGATTCGCAAATTATTAAGTGAAAGGCCTTCATAACCCTAACAGAAAACGTAAGAGATAAATTCTTAAGGTTTTCAACTGTATTGTAATATGCTTCGCTGATATTCAATAAATAATATCAATAACACATTGGAGCGACTAAACAGAAGAACTTTTTAACCTCGGTGAGGAGGTTGAAGCCGTGTCCTTTCATCGGATACCCCCTATCGGATAAAGAGTGATATGAGCACAACCCACTTTTCCGTAGTGGAGTGGGTTGATGCCTGTTCATCTGCCTGATATCTGAGTGACAAACAATGTTTGAATGAAGCAGTTTGTCGTAGTTATGCGAGATATATGGCAACGAAGAGGGCGACCTGTGCCATTTTGCTCCTAAACTCGTGCGGGAGTTGGACCCTGCGTCTTCTTCTTCCCAAGGGCGAGTGTTTAACCCTTATGCTACCGAGACTTTTGCACAGGCATCACTTTTTTTGGTCACACAAAGTATTATCTTGGTAAAGGGTGACAGATGGCTTTAACTCGAGCTCACGGTTTGAAGTTGTTCATCAATCCTTAGATAATTCTCATTATCTTGCATGATACCAATGAGTAGTTGAAGTACGAAAGTTAAAGATTCGGAGTTGCGAGCAGAGTCGCCGCCTTAATGTAAGCGTTCGACGATGCTTCCGGTGCTTTACGACAATAAAAGTCGAGAGGCCTTCGACGATTTTGGATATATTCTTCTGTTGATTTCAAGAAAACGAGCACTGTGATTCCAGTATATAACGTTAAGGTGGTGAGGAGAGTTGCACAGGCGGTGATGTGGGATCATCGATGACAACGAAGATCGATCTTCCTACCATCACAAGCCGTCGGTCTGGCAATTTGTTGGTGGAGTACGTGCAATCGAACTTGTCGGATTGAAATGTAACAGATGTTCCAATTTGTTCATTCATCTATTTACTCATTCTTCATTTATCACTTATTTATTAACCACTTCCTCATTGGTATATATATATCTGTCAGTGCTCATTAACGTTTGTATATTGCTTGTTTGTATGCTTACTTGTTTCGTCTGCATATATCCTCCTTATTTATATATTTATATTTACTCGGTTATTTTCTGTTGGACGGCGACAAATGAAAAACGAACCTTTTCGCGGAAAAAAATTATCCATTGCACTTCTAGCAATTATTAGAAAGCATAAATTTCTGGCTACTACGCTATTTGACCGCTCTTTAAAAGGCTTTTCTTACAACGCTTCAGAGAAAACACGTCTGTGTTACGCACACGTGTTCTTCTCATAAAACAGGCTCTTTCTTCGGAGTATTATTGATCATTCAATAGCGTAAGTTTTTACTACTCAACGCCGTACTTATTTTGGGAAAACGCTTCATTGTAGCGCAGCAGGAGAAACAGGGATTGCGTTTCACGCAGGCATTTACTTTTTGGCCTGTATATGAGCTGGATGTATGGTGACCGCAGATTCGATACGGCGGCGCGCCATCGATCGACTGTATACGTTGAAAGCGTCACAAGTGAAATGCAGAATTTTTTTAGTTAGGTATCCTGCCCCCGCTTCGAAAACTCCCGATAGAAAGCACATTTCTGACAGTAGAAGATTCCTCTACACTTTCATATGATTTTCGTGTTTTTCAGCGAAGTAGTAGTGGATATGCGCTGCCCACGTAAGACGTGACTTTATGTTGATTTTTACAGCGCTATAAAAGGATGTTTAAAAAAAAGGCCACGTAGCGCAGTAGCCAGAGATTGAAGCTTGACCACCAACACTCTTGTGAATAGTTCTGGTTTAGTCAAGAAGTCATTTCTCTATTTTTTTTTACCATTTAACAGGAAAAAATCGTTATTCTGTCTATTCATCTATCTTATCAATGCCTAAGAGAACGCGTGCTACCACTACTCCACCAAGGCATTATTTTGTCGTTTGGAATGCACTTCGCCACGGTAGATGTCACCGTCACCTGAATCATGAGCTTAGTAGTATCAGCATTTCAGAATAAATCATCCACATTTGATTTTGTAAATCTTAGCCTTATTCAGCAAATAAACGAATTTTTTACATAATGTTGAATATATTGTATTCATAGCAAACCTCCCAATGGAGCTTTGCTAACTTTCCCGGAATTACATGATAATTTAGGCAACGCAGATGGTCCATGACTCTAGAGAGCAAGTGGTACCGCAGAGGTTAAAGGGCCTCAGACAGAAAATGGTCCAAGTGGCAAGGGCGGCACGCTGCTGCCGTCAACCTCAACAGGCAGTTCGATCGCCGGGTGTCATCTGAACGGTCATCTGACATTACCCGGGCCACCTCACCTCAGTTCATTGTCGACTCATTATTGTTTGTCTCCGCATAATCTCGTTATCTTATGACTAACTGCTGTCATAAGGTTGAGTTCACAAAACTATCAGATGAACTTAATAGAATTGAAAGCGGAACATACCACTTACGTGGCTGAGCAAACTCACTTAGGCTATGCTCGGCCCACCACCGCGGTTAAAGGATTCTGCCCATATATAATCAGTAGTGATCCCACTGCTCACACTATATACTCACCCACTGGATCCCGCCGTCGGTGTTCTACTTGGGGGCAAACATAGCAACCCCAAACGGGCTCCGTCGCCTAGTCATGCTCGATTAATAACAACATCCATAGTTCATCAATTACGTTCACTTATTCATATTATCGTCACAAGACGCTACATCAAATTCACAGACATATATTCACACAACGATATGTCGCAACCGTATGCATATTGTTCGTATATTATTAAAGTATCTTATGTATATTATAAGTTGTTTCGTTCCACCACATTGTTTGATTCTACGACTGAACCACCACCACAGTATTTGTAATATAGAACACATTCATCATTATCTATTCTATGTTTTTTTATAACAACTATTTTATATTATATATATATACATGATTTAGAATGATAAAGGGAGTTTTATGTAGCAGAACGCGTTAGCATCTCAAAATGCATCGTCATCGTTTTCCATATACTGCAAGTGCAAGGGGAACTTAAACATTGCGATGTCATCTCCAGTTTCTAGAAGTTCAATTTTTAAAATCCTCTCCTCTTTAAGGTATCCTCTCGGTAGAAAGTGACACACGCTTTGACTCGCGCCCAAGGTTCCAATCAATCCTTTCATGAATCTCGTTATCGTACGGAATACCACAGTACTTGAAGTATGAAAGCTGAGGATTCGCAGTTGCTAACAGAGTTGTCATCCTCACTGCAATCGTTAGACGATGTTTCCTCGGCGCTCTACGACAATAAAAGTCCAGAGTCCTTTAAAGAATCTGAAAATATCCTGCAGATGATTTGTACATAACGTTAAGGTGGTGAGGAGAGTTGCACAGGAGATGATGTGGGATCATCGATGACAATGAAGAGTCGACCCTACTACCATCATAAGCTGTCGGCCTGGAAATTTGTTGGTGTACTTGCAGTCGAACAAACTCGTCAGTTCGAAATGTTACAGATGATCCTATTTATTTGACCATCTATTCACTTATTGTTGATTTATCACTTATATATAAATATTTATATATATATATATGTATATATATATATATGTATATACTCATTTATTATATCTACCATTCTCCTATTGATATATATATGTTACTGTTCATACATTTGTACATTACTTGCTTTCTATGCTTTCTCGTTTCGTCTGCTTATACTCTGTTTGCTTATAAATTTATGTTTATTCGAATATATTCTGTTGAACGTGGCAAATGAAGGAACGGTCTCTTCCGCGAAAAAAGATTTTCCATCATTGGCTACTGCACAACTGCACTATGTTATGTAATGTTGAAGGGATATAAGGAGTTATGTGCAGCAGAACACGTCAAGATCTCAAAATGCATCGTCAACGTTTGCATATGGTGTACGTGAGAGGGTAATTTGAACATTTCTTTGTCGTCTCCAGATGTTAGAAGTTCGATATTGAAACGCACTCAGGGTGGAAAAAATTTTGTATGAATGTTACATTTACGACTTTGATATACAGCAAAGTTTCCTCTGTAATATTATAGAGTTGCAAACCCATGAACTATTTTAATGATCGAGAAATTATCATCAGTAGCCGAAAAAGTAGCTCGCGAGGTAAGCAGATGTGCGAAGAACAAAGTTGGTTAGATATACGCAAGACTGACAAGATATTCGTCTATACAGTGATCGTGGTGTGGTACACCGAAATTACATATCACCCTCGTTGAATGACAATTAAAAAAAAATCATTATGAGTTGTCGAGGAAAATGTTTCCAAGTGTTAGTTGTGAAAAGAAAATCGCATTCGACAGATGGGCGGATAGACACCAAGCTATAAGGATGCTGAGTGATATGCGAAACTCTGAGCTTCGAGAGGTGCTGGCCTGCGTTTCATCCTTATCAAGGCGCTCGATCATGAGTGCACTACCGAAGCTCTCCCTCTGCTGTCACTCTTTCTACGATTCTACGTATCAAAGCTGTTAGCGAGCAGCAGCCAACAGGTCTTGTCTAGTAAGCACGTATCGGCATCAACCCAAATAAGCGCTGCTTCAACTCCCGCTTGTGGTTTGGAATGCATACCTTCTAGCATTCTTGTGCACATAGTCATAACTTCATAATACTGCTCTAAAGGAGGCAAAATTGAAAATTTTTGTAGATTATCACGCTATTAAGTTTCTATAGTTACGGTAGCTGTCGCAAATTCTATTCACGTACGATTTCAGTTGATTGACGACTCAGTTAGTCGTGCTTGTAAATATTCTGTCGAATGATCTAGTTACCGAAGTTTCTGTCATGAGGGATGACAGCGCTTGTTGGGAAGGCTTTCCCACTCGTCCTAGTCAGTGTTGTCAACAAATTTACATAGCAAAGTCTTCGAAAATATAATCCACACTACTGGCCTTGGTAATATGTAGATTGTAAAGTACTCTAAAACTTGTGCTGTCCCTATCTGGATTTTTATTCCATGAGATAGAATAGGCAGTCTTATGGTTTATTCACTTTGTGAAATAATTCAACAAGAGACGACAATCTCTGTAAATAGATGATATTCACTAATTCTTCTTTGTTTTATGCGTTTATAGCAGTGTTACGAAATGATATAGGATGATATCCAAAAGTTAGAGCTTTCAGAGGAGCTGATCTTGTGTCCCACTCTTATGAGAGTGATGCGCTCTAATCAATACAATATGGAGGCTTCTGCATTGTTAATACTTTTGTGAGAAACGAGTATTCCTTCAATAGAGTGAGACGCGCCAACCGAGGTTACAATTTTCTTTATCACTTAAACACAATTCTCATCAGTTTGCCGAATGGCGGACTTTTTGAGGTGTGGATGTTAAGCAAAGAAACTTTAAAAAATCATCACCTTTATTGCAATCACCTGATGACCGTTCGGTTCAGTATGGCACTGAGCTCCGAGGCTTCCGATTTAATTGTTGCCATAGCAGTCAATGTAGGGTTTTCA
The DNA here is from genome assembly GCA_019055375.1 of Parelaphostrongylus tenuis. NCBI lineage: Eukaryota > Metazoa > Nematoda > Chromadorea > Rhabditida > Metastrongylidae > Parelaphostrongylus > Parelaphostrongylus tenuis. The sequence continues at coordinate 49,120 of JAHQIW010001050.1, forward strand.
GCATTAACAATTTCTGGTATTAATCTGAGCGTATAAATCAAAGCGCTTTGCAAATTGCTGTACCCTCTTACAATCAATAAAAAGATTTTTTTTTGTTGAATACATGCTTGATTCGTTACAAAGTCTTACAGCAAAACTGTGTTTGGTACCCTTCAACATTCTATTTATTGTTGACATTTTTTTCCTTTGTAAGCCGAAACTCGGAATTCTTATAATGCAACTTAATGCGACAGCTGATGTTTCGGCAGTTCAGCCTTCTTCAGAGCTTGGAACGATCAGGCGTCCCACAAACCGATCAACCGAACACGTCTATACTTGAAGAGAAAAAAATTAGAACTAAGATTTTTATCGTGTCAACCGCAAAACATTTTTCGACACACTTATCGGTTTTTATGAATCGTTCACCGAATTTTCCAAGTAGAAACCAATTATGCGCGGAACTCATGGACTGACAAATGCACCTTTCAGTACAAAGCATTTTTCCGTGCGGTTCATGTTCAAATTAATGGTCCTGGTTCAGAACCCTTCCGAAATCTAATGCGCTGATACTTTATGTCTTCGTGCGGGGATGGTAGCTTATAATTCAAAACTATCCTGTTGTGTCTGTGTCCTATATGGTTGTTTGTTTGAGTTCAAAAAAAAAACTATCATGGGCTGCCATATGAAAAAATTTAGCACTGGTTAGGTTAAAAGAAAAAACTGGGGTTTATTATGTGTTAATACAATTTATGAACCGTACCTTGCTACTTACAAGCTCTTATTTATTATAACCTTTTTATGTACAAAACAACTGAGAGTGATAATGTGTTGGTAATGACATGTCATATCGTCATCTTTGTCTTTTGAGCATACTGTAATAAACGCTACACGACTGTGGATTTTTTGATACCCACCTAATCGACAGGTGTTTGTGATAAAAATTGAGATCTAACTCTATTCTGGAAGCCTCTACATTGACTAATATGTCGTATTCGTATTAATCATGAAGGTTTTTGGCAAAGAAATTTTATTTTATGTGTAACGTTTCAGAAAATTATGCTGCTCAACAAATAAGTGACTACATGCACTGACACAGATTCGTTTTCTTACTGCTTGTTCATTTTGTCGCAAGCAGTTGGCATCGCTCAACTAACTCGTTTACAGCAAGTTTCAATGTTAGATGCTTTACATTAACCTAAAAAAGAGCACTCTCTGATAGATATTTGCTTAAGACGGTGCATATGCACATGGAAAAATGATAAAATCTTGTACGACTGTTGTGATAATAACTCCGCAGCAGTGAAACAAGCGAACACTTCCTGGTTATGGTGGGGTGTGGAAAGTGCAAAGAGAATACTGTGGCAAAACTTTCGCCCATAAGCAATTCAACTTATGCAGTGCGAAGCAAAACGAATACTTATTCACCTTTATCCGCTATTATAAAGAACTCATTGAGGGACAGATGATTCGACAATGACGACTATGTTTTATTTATGTCACTCACGAGCAAATAATTTGTAAAAAGTTTGTGAAGAGCATTCTCACTACTCTGGAACAAAATTAATTTTAAGATCGACTGTTTTGAAACCTCGTGATAAACATTCAAAATAATTCCAAAAAAGAATGTTTCAAGCCTAAACGAGGTTGGTACGCCAGGGCCTTATACCGGTGTTTTGGAGGTTTCGGCTTCCTCGCCAATGACCCCCGCCCCACATTAAGCTCTGCATTGTAGCAAGGAAGGAGGCGTATGTGGTGATGGCATAGTGTCATTGTACACTATGCCATCACCACATACGGCTCCTTCCTTGTAAAATTAATGCATAAGATCGGCTTTGAAATCTCGTGATAAACATTCAAAATAATTCCAGAAAAGAATGTTCTAAGCCGTAACACTGCTATAAACGCATAAAACAAAAAGAATTAATGTAAATCATCTATCTTCGGAGACTGTCGTCTGTCGTTAGAAAAAAATTTCACAAAGTGAATAAACCGTAGAACTGCTTATTCTATCTCTTGAAATAAAAATCCAGATAGAGGACAGTACAAGTTCTAGAGTACGCTACAATCTACATATTACCAAGGCCAGTAGTGTGGATTATATTTTCGAAGACTTTGCTATGTAAATTTGTTGACAACACTAACTAGGACGAGTGGGAAAGCCTTCCCAACAAGCGCTGTCATCCCTCATGACAGAAACTTCGGTAACTAGATCATTCGACAGAATTATTTACAAGCACGACTAACTGAGTCGTCAATCAACTGAAATCGTACGTGAATAGAATTTGCGACAGCTACCGTAACTATAGAATCTTAATAGCGTGATAATCTACACAAAATTTTCAATTTTGCCTCCTTTAGAGCAGTATTATGAAGTTATGACTATGTGCACAAGAATGCTAGAAGGTATGCATTTCAAAACCACAGCGGGAGTTGAAGCAGCGCTTATTTGGGCTGATGCCGATACGTGCTTACTAGACAAGACCTGTTGGCTGCTGCTCGCTAACAGCTTTGATACGTAGAATCGTAGAAAGAGTGACAGCAGAGGGAGAGCTTCGATAGTGCACTCATTATCGACAGCCCCGATAAGGATGAAACGCAGGCCAGCACCTCTCGAGGCTCAGAGTTTCGCATATCACTCAACATCCTTGTATTTTGGTGACTATCCACCCATCTGTCGAATGCGATTTTCTTATCACAACTAATACCCGGAAATATTTCTCTCGACAACTCATGATAATTTTTCTTTGAATTGTCATTCAACTAAGGTGATATGTATTTTCGTTGTACCATAATCACTGTATGGACAAATATTTGTCAGTCTTGCGTCTATCTAAGCAACTTTTTTCTTCTCAAATCTGCTTAACTTGCAAAGCTACTTTTTCGGCTATTTATGATAATTTCTCGATCATTAGAAGAGTTTATGGGTTTGCAACTCTACAATGTTACAGAGGAAGCTTCGCTATATATCAAAGTCGTAGATGTAACCTTCATGCAACGTTCTTTCCACCCTGAGCACGTTTTTATATTGAACTTCTAAAAACTGAAGACGACATAGAAATGTTCAAATTACCCTCGCACTTGCACTATATGCAAGCGCTGACGATGCATTTTGAGATATTAATGTGTTCTACTGCACAAAACTCCCTCTATCCATTCAACATTTACATAACATAGTGCAGTTGTGCAGTAGCCAAAGATGGAAAATCTTTTTCCGCGGAAGAGATCGTTCCTTCATTTGCCGCGTTCAACAGAATATATTCGAATAAACATAAATTCATAAGTAAGCAGAGTATAAGCATGACGAAACAAGAAAGCATACAATGCAAGTAATGTACAAATGTATGACAGTAACAGATATATATCAATGAAAAAATAGTAGATATAACAAATAAATAAATATATTTATATATAAATATAAGTGATAATTTAACAATAAGTATAGATGGTCAAACGAATAGGATCATCTGTAACATTTCGATTTGACGAGTTCGACTACAAGTACACCACCAAGAAAATGCCAGACCGACGGCTTATGATGGTGGTAGGATCTGCTCTTCATTGTTATCGATGATCCCAAATCATCTCCTGTGCAACTCTCCTCACCACCTTAACGTTATGTACTGAAATCGCATTGCTCATTTTCTTAACACCAACGGCAGGATATCTTCAGAATTGTTAAAACACTCTGGACTTTCACTATCGTAGAGCGCCGATGAAGCGTCGTCAAACGATTGCAGTGAGGATGACAGCTCTGCTCGCAACTGCGAATCCTCAGCTTTCATACTTCAAGTACTGTGGTATTCCGTAAGATAACGAGATTCATGAAAGGATTGATTGGAACCTTGGGCGCGAGTTAAAGCCGTGTGCCACCTTCTACGAGAAGATACCTTAAGGAGGAGAGGATTTTCAATATTGCTTTCTAGAAACTGGAGATGACATCGAAATGTTCAAGTTCCCCTTGCACGTACAGTATATGGAAACGATGACGATGCATTTCGAGATGCTAACGGGTTCTGCTACATACAACTTCCTTTATCTATTCTAAATTATATATATATATATATATATATATATATATTAATAGAATGTTGTTATAGAAAACATAGAATAGATAATGTTGAATGTGTTCTATATTACAAATACAATATATTCAACATTATGTAAAAAATTCGTTTATTTGCTGAATAAGGCTAAGATATGCAAAATCAAATGTGGATGATTTATTCTGAAATGCTGATACTATCAATCAGTCGAACTTATGGACTAATTTTGGTCTGCCAGCCGTAATCCATCGACTGAACCAATGGTGATGGACCAGTGTCATTGTACACTATGACATTACCTCATACGCCTCCCTCCTAGCTACAGTGCAGGGCTTAATGTGGGGCGGGGGTCACCGATGAGGAGGCGGAAACCTCCGAAACACCGGTGTATGGCCCTGGCGTACCACTCTCGTTTACGCTTGAAACCATTCTTTTTTGGAATTACTCTAGAACAGATTTGATGGCTCAATGAGTTGACCTTTATTTTGAGGCAGAGGCAACGGACACGGTCACAGAGAAGATTTCTAAAAAAGTTTTTTGTACTCTTTCTGGAGTCATCTTTTTGAAACTGTATGAAGCTTAATGAAAATAATCGCCTGGCAGACAACGAATTTTGGAGCACGGTGATTTTCCGCAGATAAAAAGTATCGAACGGTCGTATGGATTTCTCACTGTATAAGCTACCATAAACTACCTATCAGTTGAAAATACTTGAATCACAATCATTTAACAAGTCTTCAGGAATAAATTTTATCACAACCGCGCTATAAAAACTTGCATAATACAACAGTATGATTAAGCAAAAAAAAGCAAAAGGTGAAATAATACAAAACTAGAAACATTCAAGCATCGTAAAATGGAAAGCTTCCTTAGAAACACAATTTGTTAATCTTTTTTAATCATTATTTTACACGGCCAGATAATGGAATGTTCTTGCAAGGACTTGAGTAATGATCGATTCAATGCGGTACGAACTTCGAGGATAACTATACTAAGGCTTTCAAATGGAGAAAACTTGTCCAATCCTATATAGGTCCGACGCCAATTTTCAGATGAATGTCAGACCTAGTAAGTCTGTAATGTGATCACAGAACAGCTGCAATCCTTTATAGCAGCATCGTTGCTACTATGCTACTCGTATCTTGTACATTTTTTGATCGCAATAATTCTTCCTTCTTCATTCAAACTGCCTAGCAATAAATTCTGCTTTCCCTGCATGCAAAACAGAATTGTGGGCACCTACATAACATTTCGCAAACATCATTCGCGATTCGTATATATCAGCTCAGACCTGGAGCTAAACCCCGCGTTTCATTCATGTCGAGGGCGCATGCTACCATTGCATCACAGACAACCACTAAAGATATCGGACCATCATAACTTTGCGGGAAAGGCACTATGAGCAAAGAATGTATTGGAGTTACATATATTTACATATATATATATATATATATTTATATACGGTGGCTTTCAGCTTGAATTGGGTGAAATGTGGTATATGTTTTATCCGACAAAACTTGTTGAAGGCGAATTACTGATACCTACGGAGAGATATGTCAAAAAAGGAGTGGTGCAAGGCCTTATGATTGGTGGTGTAGTACTAGCAAACCCGCCTTCCTATAGGTGAGATGCGTGTTCAGCTTCGTCTGAGACTCGCCTTTTGCATACCTTTCGATTCTCTATTTCTACATATGTCTCTCAACAATGTCAACAGTCTCATCATATTATTATTGTGCCACAAACAGCACCCTCTTTGCAGAATGAATGAGAATCGCGCTTTTACTTCGATCCGTCACTGTCATGTTTTCCACTGTAATTGAGTCTTTAGCCCACCTACTAAATCCAAAAAACCCAAGAAACTCTGACATTTCCAGTCATAAAGAAGAAAATAGTGTACAAATAAGTGGAATTAACGATACAAAACTTCAAGGCTGCTGGAGTGAGAACTTACAGCACTGAAATTCTCCTTCCGAAGAGTTCAGTTCCTGGTTGTGATTGGTGTATGTGGAACTGCAATAATGTTTTGGCGAAAATTTTCGATGACTAGCATTTCAACTATTGCAATGTTTCAAAGGAGCGATGCAGCATGGTGTCACTCCGATCGTCTTCTTAAGTTATGCGCTCCTAATTTAGCATTTTGATGAACTTTCAGCGTAATCAGAATGCACAATCTAGGCAGTCTCATCAGTTATAAGCCAGTATTAGTTTTTTGAGCAACGATCTTTATGCGGTATTTAAATCTTCTAGTGAAACATCGTAAATATGTCTGATCTCATACTACACTGGCCTTCATCAGCAGCAAATTGGAAACGCTAAATAAGCCCCATTTCTACTGCTGATATTCCGACAAAAGAAGAAGATTAGCTTTCCAATCGACTCCATAACCCAGACATTTTATGCACAAAAATGGGTGGTGTAACGACAGCGTTTTGTACCCCTCGTACATACGACAGAAAGCAGTGTTTCATGCCGCAGAGACATAACAGAGATAGTCTGTTGCATCTGTGACACTACCACATTCGCTGAATTCTATATTAAGCTACTACTTACATGTAATCATCCGAGCTACGAAATTCGTCGGGTGTTTCATCTCATTAATAAATCTTTACATGTGACGGTGTATTTTGAGCTTTTCATAAAATCTATTATGGCACACTTTATATATCCTTTCCTTACAGACTCATCAGCCGGGCAGAACCGTCTTAGATCTCGGGCCGTACAAGAGCACTCACCAGACCACATGACATGTTGGCTCAAATAATGATGAAAAGATATATTGAAATTTGAGCGTGGTCTAAACAAAGCACTCGAGATAAAGGTATAATCACTGCTTTATCACAAATCAAAAACCTCGTAATCTAGAGGACGACTTTAGACACAGAAACAATTTCGGTGCTCTTTGTCAGTGGTTGAATGAAATAAGTCTGACTTTACTCTTTTATAAATTGTATAGTCGAGACTACTAGGGTCGTGATTTGCTCTGAATCAATTCCCATTTCGATGAACATTTTTGTCTTAATCGAGTTAAAAGGGCATATGTAGACTCACTGATCTACCTCCGACTCATTTCAAATCCTCCTAGGATGTTTGATAATGAACAACTTGACCGACCCATTTTCTCGAACACTGCTCTCAATACTGCTAAAATTAAAACTCATTCATTTAGTTCATTTCACTGTTAAACACATTTCATCACTCTCAGTTATTGCTTATGAGATGAAAAAACTATGAAACATGTTTGAATGTCATTCTTATCAGCCCGAAATCCGTCAAATTCAGCTGCGTCGAAGACACGGACATTTAATGTTACCGGCTTCGGCTTGTCAGTAGCAATGGCGTTTTCTACAGATGCAGCAGCGCGGGCACAGGTTCCCCTGATTTCACCGAATTTGGGTTCAACGGAAGCATTCGTTAAGCGTCTTTTAATACAAGGGTCAGTTCCAAATTCTCAGAAAGTAGGTTTTTTTGGACTAAAAAAGCATGGATAGGCACTCCTTGTTATATGACTCTCCAACATTCTGGTGGATTTAGCTACTTGAAAAGGCTCTACATAGAAAAACTTCGAATCACTCAAGAAAAAACTCTCAACTAAGGAATACTTCGTACCATAGGTGCTCGACGTTGTTGAAACAGCAGGGACGAACCGCTGGTCTTCCTGATTTTTCGATAACAACCATTTTGGGTCAGCTCGAATATCAACGTCCTCTACACGCCACTACAATGACCTAAGGTTTCTGTTGATAAAATGGCGAATGGTAAGTTTTCAACTTTCAGCACCCACTGCGGAGACTACACGCAATTCGTCCATATCTAGCCAGAGATTGTATGAGTATTCTCCTCTACTGAATCGAATAGGTCTTTATGCTGGAAAAAATGGTGAAAATGATCCTAAACTGTTTTGGGAAAGTTGTAAACCTCAATTCTAGGAGGGTTTTTTTTTCATGAGCATTATTCTTGAATGGCTGAGAAAGCACGAAGATGTCGCGGAAATGTTTGTTGGGCTATGTTTCCGGTGTGTTCATCTTCTCCAGAGCCGGCTTTAATTTGAGTGACTGTTTGCAGCTATAAAATAGACGGAGAAGAAATGTTAGCACCCAAGGCAGAAATTGAGGCATCAACATGACAGAAAGAGATTGGCACTCTAATCACATATATCGAGAAACACAATTTTGAAACCAGCCAATTTTATTCTGTGCAGGAAATTATTTCTGAAATGATTTTGGCGATCTCATTCAGTAGAATTTTTGAGCGAGCTGTTCCGTTTCAGATGAAAAAATTCGAAAAATCAAAAACCATTAGCCAGATATCAAATTTCCTTCATTTGTTTGACTTTATAAGAAAGACAATATCTTGAACGAAGCAGTTTTGTTGCAGTTGATCGAGCCATGATGATGATGACGGCCTGCATAATTTTCCGGCAACACAGTGACGACAACATGTTTTGGAATGGGAGTGTGCAGGATTACCAGCAGGAGCAAATCAGGCTATGTGTAGGCCAAACATGGCTGCGGATTTCCAAGCCAATTCCCCCTCAGCACAGAGTTTCAGAAATTCGCCGAAAATTATAAAATTTTCCCAGGTGTTCTCTTCTTACTCTAAAACGTTGCTGGTAAGAGGTAGATTGTAGTGCTCTCTAGACGTTCTACTGTCTCTTTGCGGGATTTTATCACATTTTGGAGCAGTTAGGTCATGTAGTACTGTAGCAAATCAATTCTTTTACTTGATTTTTCCCTCTCTTTCATGATCCTCCAAGATATGCCACATTTCATGCGTTTCCCTCGCCTGCCGCTCTATGGTTTTGTCCTTTTTCATGAATGAAAGACTGTTGCTTGGGAATGTCTTGCATTCCGAGGAAATGCAAGGTGAAGCCTCTCCTAGGACTTTCGTTGATGTATTTCAAGAAAGTATTGGAGCATGAAATCGAACCGGCACCTTGCTTCCTGATAACTCGCATCAATAGCCACTCGGCCATCTCCCACAGTTAATCTAATTTCGCGAAACAATTGAGTATTTCTTGATAAGTGGACTCGACGTTGTTAGCCTGACGTCAGTACATACAGCACTATAGTGATTTAACATTGGGTTTCATCTTATCTTTTTACTTTATTTCATACCTTATTCAATTTTTTTTCTTTGTATTTTTATTTTCTATTTACATGTTGTTTATATATTCCTTGAGAAATTTATATGCACAAATATGTATAAAAGACATCAGTCTAATGAGATATGTAGGTTAACTTAACTTTTTTTTCTCTTTTTGCCGCTTTTTAGCAGTATTATGATAATTTAGATATATATGCAAGAATGCTGATTCGTGTGCGGAACTCTAAATCTCGTGTAGGATTTGAATCCATGTCTTACCCTTTCCCAAGAGCGAGTGCTAAACCCTTGCTTACCGGAACTCTTGTTCAGGTATCATTTTTTCTGTTTACACAAGGTATCCTCTCGGTAAAAGGTGACACCCGGCTTTAACTTGCGCCCAAGTTCGAAGTTTTGTTTATCAGTCTTTGGATGATTCATTTTATATACTATACGTACGAATGTGAACATTTCGATATCATCTCAGTTTCTTAGAAGTCCAATATTGAAACGCACCTAGGATCACAAGAATGGTGTGTGCAAGGTCACATATACGACTATGACATACAGTAAAGTTTCCGCTGAAATATTACGGAGTTGCAAACTTATAAAATACTCCAATGATAAAGAAATTATCATCATTACCGCAAAAACTAGCTTCGCGAGTTAAGTAGATGTAATAAGAGGAAGGTTATATAAATAGGCGGAAGATTGACTAGATATTCGTCGATACGGTGACCATGGTACACCGAAATTACATATCACCTTCGTTGATTAACAGTTTCATCAGAAATTGTCATGAGTCGTCGAGAAAACATTTTCGGGTGGCGTTTGTGAGAAGAAAATCGCATTTATTAGATGGATGGATAGACACTAAAACACAAGGATGTTGATTGATATGCGAAACTCTGAGCCACGAGAGATGCTGAACCTGCATTTCATCCTTATCGAGGCGCTCCCTAATGAGTACACTAAAGAAGCTCTCGCTCTGTTATCACTTGTTCTTTTATTTAACGCATCAAAGCTGTTAGGAAGCAGCCATAAACAGGTATTGTCTGTAAGCACGTATCGGCATAAAATCCCAAACGAGCGGCTGCTTCAACTCCCATCTGAGGTTTTGAGGTGTATATCGCTCAGCATTCTTGGATTTATACTCATAACTTCCACAATACAATTACAAAAGAGGCGAAATAAAGAATTCTTGTAGGTTATCACGCTATTATGATTTGGTATATACTTTTGGTCGTCGCACATTGTAATTACGTACAATTTCCGTTAATCTTCGACTCAATTAGTCGTGCTTGCAGATATTTTTGTCGAATTATTTAGTTATCCGAAGTTCTGTCGTGAGGGATGACAGCGCTTGGTGTGGAGGCTTTAACACTCGTCTTGGTCAGTGATGTCAACAAATTACATAGAAAAGTCGTTGAAAATACATCTAGAAGCTGCAACTACCATTCTCTCGTCTTTTTTCTACGCTGGTCTTAGTAATATGTATGTTGTATCGTACTCTAAAAGTTGCACTGTCCTCAATTGGGTTTTCACTTGCATGAGATAGAAAAGGCAATCCTATGGTCATTCACTGCGTGTAATAATTCAACGAGAAACAACAATCTCTGGAGATAAATGATTTTCGAGAACTCTTTTTTAATTTATGCGTTTGTAGCAGTGTTACGAGAAATGTAGGATGATATACCAAAGTCTGAGGTTTTCAAAGGAGCTAAACCCGTGCCCCGCCTTTTAAGAATGATGCGTGCTAACCACTACACTATGGAGGTTTCTGCATTGTTAATGCTTTTTGTCGAAACGAGTTTCTTCTCTATAGAGTGAGGCGGGTCGGCCCAAGGTTACAGTCCTCTTTATCATTACACAGACTTCTTATGAGTTTACCGAATGGCGGTGATTATTTGAGATGTGGAATGTTGAGGAAGGAATCGTGAGAAGAATCGTCATCTTCATTACAATCGGCTTGATAGCCTTTCGATTCAGTATGACAATGGGCTCCGAAACTTATCGATTCAAGTGTTGCTATTGTAGCTAATGTAGGATTTTCAGTATTGACATTTCTAAATCAATTGAGCATATAAGTAAACGCTTTGCAAATCAGTACTCACCAAGAATCAATAAAAAGGTTTTTCTTCGTGTTGAAAACATGTTTGATACGTCACAAAGTCTTACACAGTAAGACTGTGTTTGATACCCTTTCAAAATCTTTATGTTGCTGACACATCTTTTCCCTTGTAAGCCTAAATTCGAGTTCTTGTAATGAAACTTATTGAGGCAGCTGGCATTTCCGGCAGTACAGCCATTCTTTAGAGCTTGGAAGATCAGGCTTTCCCACAACCCCGAGGCAGTCCCGTAAACACGTCTACTACTTGAAGAGAAAAAACAGAACCTAGATTTCAATCCGCGTCAACCGCTAAACCATTTTTTCGACGTACTCATTGCTTTTATAGTCGTTCATTGAACTGTCCAAGTGGAAACCAACTATGCAAAGATCACACGGACTGCATATGCACCTTCCAAATCAATTTGAGTCTTACATGCCGTGTCAGATCACGTGTTATTACGAGGCGTTTTTCCCTGCGGTTTTATGTTCAAATTAACGGTTCTGATCCAGAGCGCTTTTGAATTTTTTACGCTCTGAAACTTTATGTCGCCCGTGCGAGGATGGTGGCTTATAGTTCAAAAACCATCCCGTTATGTGTCTATGTCCTACGTGGGTGTTTGTTTTGGTATCGAGAAAAAAAGCGGCTGCTACATGCAAAAATTATCAGTGGCTGGTTCAAAAAGAGAAAAAGCACGTATTTGTTTCCAGTATTGATACAATTTACTATGTGTGCCTTGCTACTAGTTTGTATTTATTATTACTTTTCTATATACAAATCAACTGACATAGGTAATTTGTCAACAATGGAAATTTAAATAATCAAATTCTGTGATATGGGCAAACCATTGATCTCAAAATAGTCCGCACTTCGTAGTTTTTTGAATAGGCAATTTCCCAATTTTAGTCGTATTCTAAGACACAGCTTTACACTTTACCTCTCGAAAGTATGTCTGATGTACAGAAGATTATGATCCAACGTATGGTTAGGATTTGAAAAACTTCTCGTGAAAATAAGTTTTTTATTCCGTTAATGGCTCTTCTAAGTGTTCGATTTCATTGAATTTTTCATTTAATTTCTACCTACGTCACATCACTAACTCTAGCTTTATTTTTATCACGTACTCTCGCCATGTGGCGCGGTGGTTTGAGGTGCACTGCGTCGCACACGAGGTCAGTTGTTCGATCTCGCGCTCATGCTCACCAAGCCTCCATCCTTCCTAGGTCGGTAAATTGGTACCAGATGGTTTCAGACTTGCCTGGCAGGTTAAGCAGCACTAACTCTGTGCAGCGAGAGGCTACCGCGAGTCATTGCAAAGGCCAGATATGCATTCAGTCACTTCAAACGAAGTTAAAAATTGAATGCATGGCTCATCCATCAGGGATTGATCAACGCCGAAAGCTTTATCCTTGCATCCTTTTACTTTTGCCATTTGCTACAATTCTATTCATTTATCCACCTCATTTTTTATTACGCTTATGAGTTTAAGACACTGACGTTGTTTATTTGTAACAAATTAGATTGAGTGAGTGGTTAGTCAATTGGTATTCACTTCAATAAATCGCTGACTTCGTCCTGCATTGTTTTAGAGCCAAAGCAACGTTCTCTTCGGTCGAGCATCCTAAATTCAACGAAACGAGTAAGTGCTGATGATTCTACTAGAAGCTTAGCGAGACGATTCTTCCATTCATCATTTTGAAATATCGTTACACTACATAAACGTGCTTCGATAAATTGGCCAACTATTCGTCTGATCCTTTCATCATTATTTTTAGCCAGCTTATCATGTAGTCTGGTAAGGGCTCTTGTACGTCTGATCTATGGATTTCCATTTTCTTTGCACTTCAAATGATTCTCGATTTGGTCATTTTATACTTTTTTGTGCATATTATCTCTGGAATAATTATACGTATATCATATCGTCATCGCTGACTGTTAAGTATAATATCCATTAACGGGTCAAAGGGTCAATGTGACCCTCAGCTGGCCATGCCGCTCGGACGGGCTAGGAAGGGTGGTGCGCGCTTCAAGAAAATTCGGAATAATAAAGCTCTCAGAGTAAACATTTTGATCAAAAACGACGGAATATCAATGATAAGACTCCTTTATGAATGATTTTGGCAAGATTAAAGCTAATGCGGTTCAAAATTCTTGCCTTTTTTAAGAGGAAGAGTGTTTGATCATTATTTTAAGACAATGCACATGGTCACAGGGAAGATTACTTGAAAACTTTTTAATATTTTTTTAAAGTCATCTTTTTGAGACGTTTTGAAACTTAATAGAATAATCGCCTTGTAGACAACAAATTTTGGAGCACAGTCATTTTCCTCACCATTAAAACTGTCGAGCAATCGTTGTAGATGAAATTTGTACCGCTAACAGCAAATGATTACTACTGTATAGGCTACCATAACTAGCTCTCAATTCAAAATACTTGAAACACGATCAAACTGACATGTCTTCAAGAATAAATCCTATCACAACTGCGCTATAACAACTTGCATAATACAAGAGGTGATTAAGCGAAAAGCAAGGGATGAAATAGTAGAATCAAAAAAACATTCCAGCATTGCGGAAAGCTTTTTCAAAAACACAGCCCTTTTGGTCATTTTTCAAACATTATTCTACACTTCCACAAAATGCGCTTTTCTTCAATTATGATTGATTCAGTGCGATGTGAATTTCGAGGATAGGCTTACTAAAGCATTTCAAATGGAGAAATTTGGCTATTTCTATACATGTCCCACACCAATTTTTGGACGAATGTCAGTCCTTGTAACTCTGCAACGTGATCACGGAACCGCTGTAACCATTTAAAACAGCATCGCTCTAAGTACGCTGCCCGTGTCTTATACATTTTTTTATCACAAAAATCTCGCTTCGTCATTCGAACTGCCGAATAATAAATTTTGTTTTCTCTGCACGCAGAAGAAAATTTTAGAGACTTATATGACATTTCGCAAACATCATTCGTGATTTGTATATGATCTCAGACGGGAGTTGAGCCCGCATTTCATTCATATCGAAGGTGCATGCTACCATTACACCACCGAGGCATTGCACCATCACAACACAGTGGAAGGCACTAAAAACGAAGGATGTGTAAGAGTTGTATACACGGTTGTTGTCAGCTTAACTGTGTTTAATGTGACATGTGCTTACGCGACAAAAGCAGTTGAAAGTCGGTTACGGACAGCTGCAATGAGATATGTCAAAAAAGAGTGGTGCAAGGTCGTAGCATAGGTGGTGATGTGGTAGCAACGCGCACTAGAATAGGTAAGGCGTGTGTTCAACTCCCGTTTGAGGGTGGCCTTTTGCATACCACTCGGTTCTCTTTTTCTACATACATCTTCAGCAAAGTCGACAATCCCATCACATCATTATGTGCCGCAGGCCATTACAGCAGTTGCAAGAGATTTGACCTCGCGCGATGAATAGCAAAGCGACTTTCGTGGTCCTTAAAGGGCCAACACTCATCTCTTATTACTCATTTAAATTTGCACATTACTTGTTTCGCCTGCCATATAGTCTGTTTATTTATATTCTTGTAGTGTTTATTCTGTTTAGTTATTCACTTTATTTATGCACAAGACAATTGAGGGATGAGCAAAAAATTCATCCTCAGACAAGAGTTGAGCCTGTGTTTAGCCATATTAGGTGAGTGTGCTATACCGCCTAGTCACCCTTTCGCCCCCCTCCCCCCCCTCCCCCACCCCTCACTCCGCCCCCTCATTCCTCAACCTTCCTATCATGACTAAATAGAAAAAACTCTCGGTCTTGCTCAATGCTTTAGAGATGCGCCATACATTCGTCTTCGATTTCTAGCTTCGTTTGAGGTGATCTAATGCATATCTGACATTAACACTAACTCGTGGTGGCCTCCCGCTATATCGAATCAGTGCTGCTTATCCTCCCAGACAAGTCGGAGACCACTTTGGAACCAATTTATTGACACCTGAGGGATTCATGACTTGGTAAGTCATGAGTGCGAGAATGAATCATAGACTTTGTGTGCGACGCAGAACACCTCTAACCAATGCGCCACATGCTCGCAAACAACGTGAATGCTTCTTCTGAAACATCGCATTTTTGAAAGGGAGAAGAGTATCAAAATTTCGAACATACTGTAGTGAGAACAAAAAAAACTAGCGTGATTGAAGGAGGCGGGGCGAGGATTGTTGACACGCCCCTGGGTTCCTGGAAGGCCATCGGTTGCAGATTTCGTGGGGATTGCGATATTTGTGATACTCAAATGGCTGCGCATCAATCATTTGAAAATTACTTTTCGAAAAAAAAAATTAACTAATGAATTTTCGTTCTGTAGATTCTACGTTCTTGAACAGCAAGACGAGCTGCTGATCTCTCTCATCTTATTACAGCAACCATCTTAGACCAGCTCGATGTAAACGTCTTCTACTCCAATAAATTGTCCACTCGCTATAATTAACCCAGCGATGAGTTTGTTTTCAAACTCTCAGCATTCGTTTAGGAATCTCTATGCAAACTGGGCAGAAATATTGTGAAAGGAGCGTTGCATTTATTGGTATCTAGAAACTTCATGTTTGCGAAGCATTTTTATCAGAAGGCCTTGAAAATATATAGGAAATATAAAAATCTCTGTTTTCTCAAATTATTAACTTTTTTTGTATGATTGGGATAACACGGACATGCTGTAGAAACTTTTCCTCGGCTAGTGTTCCCATGCGCTCGTCTTCTCCAGAGCCACATTTATTTGAGTGGAATTCCCACAACCTGAGGTTGCAGAAAGAACTGTTGTTATAGAAAACTAAAAAATGAAAAAATAAAGAAAAAATGAAGCCTTCCGGTGATCTCCATTTGAATCATCCAGTGGAATATATACAAAGAACGGTAAGTATGTTTAAAGACGATTTTGTGCTTGATGCGATTTGAAATCTAGATTTGGATTAATGGAGGTGTTTGATTGATTGGACTGCAAAAAACTTGGCCTTTCCAGGCTCTGAAGAAGGCGAACTGCTGAAACGTTGGCTGTTGAAAAAAGATTAATGTAGCACCTCGTGCATTGGCTTAAAGAAGAAAATCAGGATTGAAAAATGGTGTAACCATGCAACAGAAAAAGATTTCAAACTTTGTTTTGTCGAGCGATAATCTTATCATAAAACACATATTTGTAATTGGACATATTAGCACTATCTCAGTAAATTATTCCGTAATGATCTGGCCATCACCAATCTCTTATTAGATAAGAAATATGGGAGATGCAGTATAACCACCGAAAACTGCAACCATCCACTATGTCTGATTTTTCAGTAAAGTTTTAAGTAAAGCGCTTGTTCCAGTTAACAAGTGATGAGGGTGTCCTGCGTCACATTCGGCAACGCGGTCATGAGATTATGTCCTCCTGCAACGCCTTTAATAATGTGTGTGATTAGCAACGGCATGCTTTCAGTGCCCATCCCGCTTCAGCACTTATCCATCTCAGGAACCTTTACGGTTAGGACTGTTATTTTTGTACAACTTCGCTTTCAAAGCAAGAGTGACCTGTTAAGACTTCAAACCTCATCATGGGCTTGGAGCAGAGAGATGTGGCAAAGTGTAGCGAACAATGTTCTTTGGTCGGATAACATCGGGTCCGTTTGGATCGCACTTCGTCACGGCAGTTGCCACCGTCACCTAAAAAGGACTCCAGCAGAGCACATTTTCAAAAAGAATAATCCACTTGTGTGGTTTTTTTGCTGTAGCCTTACAAAGCAGATAAACAGCAATGTCATTAGAGTGTTCAATACAAGGGAATTTGTGCTGCAAGACGTGTGAATGTCTTTTCATGCGTCGTTAATGTTTGCAGATAAAATGTATTTGTGTCAGAGGAGTTTAAAGAAATGTATCTCGTTTACAGACTTTCTTAAGTTAGAATTAAAAACATTATTAAGGTGGAAAGAATACTGTTTGAAAATGGTATCTACCATCATGACAATGCTGCAAACCTTTTCCTATAACCTCGCAGGGTTACAAACCTAGAAAACACCCTAATGGTCCAGAATTAAGAATAGTTGTGGGAAATCCATCCTCGTGCGTTCAGTGCAGAGACGAAAAGGATATCTAGTTGGACGAAAGTCAGCTAACATTGATTTTGATCGATGATAATCGTCGCACACCGGATTTACGTACAACCTCTATTTATTTACTATTCAAGTATATATTGCCGTCAGCTATAGAATATAAGTTCGACAGTCAAATGTGAGGAGAAAAAGCACATCTACATTGTTGGAAGAACGTCAACATATCAGAATGCCCACGGCTGTGAACGACAACATAGCCTTTGTCGGGAATCGGACCCGCGTTTCGTCCATTCCGGGGAAAGCTTGGTGGCTGATAGTTAACACAGAGATGTTGAAGAATGAGTGGTTGGCAAATGTGCAGCGGTGTTGTAGTGATAGAGCACGCGTCCTCGGATAAAGATGAAACGCCTGTTCGATTCCTGCGTGGCCTGGGGCCATGTTTTTTGCTTACCACTTAATTCTCTTAGGTATATCAGCAACATGACAACACTGCCAAAAAGCAGTGAAAATACTAAAATTTAGGAGAATGCTCAGTGATATGCAAAACTTAGTTCTTTTCCGTTAGACGGCACTGGGATGGAATAAACGACCCTTTTCGCTAGACAAAAACTTTGCATACAGAGTGTTTTTAATCACTCGAAAACTTAAATTTTTGGTTGGGTTGCTATGCAACCTTTTTTTGAAAAGAATCTTTTATAACTATGTTAAATTCGGGATTAAAATTATCTTCCACTTATTTTGCACAATTCAACTATTTCTTCGCAGGAAGCACAGAAAACACATGGACGTGTAGTGATTTTTTAGTATCAAAGTTAGACGTTCAATTTGGAGTTTTTTCAACAGCGGAGAAACAATTCCTCATTTTTCAACATAGATTGCATCTCGTCGAAGGGCTATTCGATCTGTGATCGCGCTGAGCTCTCTGTCGTCCCAGCCTGCAACCCGTGATTAGTCAAAGTACATTTGTTCGAATATGCCAATAAATCTTATTTTCCCTGCTAGGCTGCAGATAAACTGTCTTCCGAGAAAATAAGCACATCGTTGGAATTTATTGGATCCTACGCTATCGAATGATTACTAATAGTCTAATGAAAGAGCTCTGTCTTGAGAGAAAAATGTGTGTATGTGGGTGTGTGTGTGTGGAACACAAAGATTATCCTTCTATGACAACGTCGAAAAACTTCTTTCCGAAAACCAGCTACGTACCCTGTTACTCAGAATTTTGAGCTTTCGAATGATTACTAACACCCTTACGAAAGGTTCTTGTCCAGAGAGAGGACGTCTCTTCACCTCGTGCCCTCTAAGGAAGAAGTACCCTAAACTCTTAACCTTAGGAAATAGTTAAACTGCATTCACCCTTGCTGAGGGCCATGCTAATAATCGCACTATGAAAGCCCACTCTTTGCCGTCACTCTTTCTAGGACTCGACGTGTCGAAAACTGTCAGCAATCAGCCGGCAACGATTGTTGTCTGATAAGCACAATCAGCATAAAACCTTGTGGAACCCGCATTCAACTTCAACCTGAGGTTTGGAATTTCACATATCACTGAGCATTGTTGGGTATATAGCCAAGGCTTTATAGTACTGCCATAAAAAGATTGAATAAAGACTTTTGTACATCATGAAACTATTATGATTTGATGGATACGGTAGTCGCTGCGCACAGCAATCACACCGACGTCCGTTGACTGAGGATTCAATTAGTCCCACTTGTAGGTATTTCTTGTCCAATGTAACTAGTCATCGAAGTCTTTGTTAGGAGAGATCTTAGTGGTTGATATGAAGATTTTCACTTTGTTCTGGTGAGTGCTGTTAACAAACTTCCATTGCAAGTCGTTAAAAATACACTCACAAAATGCAAACAGTACTATCTAACTTTTCTTCTGGGCTACTGATTCAGAGGCATGTAGGTTGTCATATGTTCTAAAAGCTGTATTGTCATGCAGCTGGGTTTTCTTATTCCATAGAGTAGAACATGTAGCACTATGACCAGCCTATTCCGTGAAATATGTCATCAATACAAGTGTAAGAGACAACCTGTGGAGATAATTTACACGAATACCTTTTTGTTTTGTCACGTTTTAGCAGTATTGCGATGCTACATGTATACATCTAAAAATAGGAGGTAATATGCAAAGTTCTAAGCATTCAGAGGGAGGTTAAGCCGGGTCTCACCCTATTCAGAGGATGCTTACTAACCATTTCATTACGGAAAGGGTGAGCTCTCGTGCTGTCATCACTATTTGTACAATATCAGCAATCCACTGAAACGCACGGTTTTAATTTCCAGCAGAGGTTAAGAGTTCTTTCTATAGTTTATACAGAATTCTCATTTATTTGCTGAATGGAGGTGGCTACTTGAGGTATGAAAGTTGTATAATCGAAATTACAAGAAAAATCATCATCTTGATTGCTATCGCCTGATGGCCTATCGTTTCAGTAAGACAATGAGCCCGAGGCTTTTGATTTAGGGCGCGTATTCATTGTAATTAATTAAGGGTTTTTAGCACTGACAATTTCTGGTATTGATTTGAGCATATAATCTAAAACAGTCTGCGAATTGTAAGAGTCACTACCAATAAATAATATACATTTTCTTAGTGTTATAGTGTATGTTTGATACCTCATAAAATCTTACAATGAGACTGTGTTTAGTACCTTCCAAATTCTATACGTTGGCGAGCTTTTTTCTTTGTAAGCCAGAACTCGAGCTGTTTTGCAGTTTATGCAAACTTTATGCAATTTATTCCAGCAGTTAACGTTTCGGCGGCTTGGCCATATTCAGAGCTTGGAAAGATCAAGTTGCTCACAACAGTCACCCAAGCACCTTCGCTACTTCAACTGAAAAAACACCAAACCTAAATTTTAATAGCATTAGGCTCAAAACGACTTATAACATATTCACCGCCTTTTATACGTAGTCCACTGAGTTATCCAGGTGCGATCAACTACGCAGAGATTACATGGGCTGCCAAGGCACCTCCCAGATGATAATAAGTCTTATATACTGTGTTGTATCACGTGTGCATAGGAGGCTCCCCTTTATGGTTCATGTACGGACTGATGATGGTGTTTATCCAGAACGTTTCCACCATCTTACGCGTTAATATTTTATGTTTTTGTGACGGTATGGTGACTTCGATTCCAGAATCATCTTCGATATATACCTGTGTTCTATGTCAGCCTAGTAGGGTGTTGGGTCTAGCTTCAAAAAAACGCAAGCGGCACCCAACATGCAAGAACTTACCACTTTATGAAGTTGGAAACAAAAAACCGGGATTCATAATTGGTCCTGTTAGCATCTGTTATCTATTACCAATCTACTGCCTTATATCTATTATTATTTGAATATAAAAATAAATATAAATTAATTGAGATCGATATGTTAACACATTATATTTGTATAGTTTTAAACGAGTTGTAGAAGCAGTCGAATGTAAAGATACAGTTGATCGTGATAATTTGTTAGCATTGGCATATAAGACTTCTTGACGACCATATGTACTGCTTTCGGCGCATGGGCGTGCGCCGCGCTCGCGGCGACTGCGGCCAGCTGCAATTTGATCGTATCATCACGTGCTTCCATGTAAATATAAATTTTTTTGCTGATTGAGGTTTTGAGGGCACATTATCAGCATTGAGCGATGAAGGATCGCAGGACAGACTTCTATAGAGGGTTTTTTGGTGAAGAAAACGTCCACCTGATGGAAATACATTCTATAGTTCAATGGAAGAGGCACATCTATTAAGATGCAAATTCATTTTCGGTTGTCCGTGTCATTTTCTTCTTTCTTTTTAATCTGTGTTTCTGCAGTCTTTGGTGGCTTGCAAGACGCCGATCTGGCATTAAGCTTTATTTGTTGAGGAACTTCTATTTTACATTACCCTAATGAAAGAAAGATGAAGTTTTGCTCCCCAAGTGCATTGTTCCAGTTGCACACTTAATTTTTTGGTATTATGCACTAGAATTTTGATGTTAAGTAAACTTTCTCGCGATGAAAAGTTAAACTGCTATTGGATGGGATTTTATAAACGTATTTTTAGTATAAAAAACACTCTGTTGCCTTGCAAGTGTATACTTTTCATCACGACTGACGTGGATGAGGTTGTATTATGTAAAAAGTGCTAGATTTCCGTCCTTTTCAAAAAGAGTTTCTTTATCAGATTACCAGTAGTCATTCAGAACTTGAGGACTGTAGACTTTGGCAACGAGCATAGTTTCTGAAAGTACAAAATGAACACTAAAAAGATTACTACGTTTTGCATTCGAAGCAAGCTGTTCCAACTTTACAGCAATTTCTGGGGCTATGTCGTAAATTTTGATCCTGATAATTTCGACATTGATGAAACATAACAAATGAGATTTCTATAAATAGTCTTGTAGTGAAGAGAACTCCCATATATAGAAATATCTACGTTTCAACGATCAAGTCATCATGAAATGAATCATACTTCCAGCTGTAATATCACATATTACAAAATTTCTATAAACAGTGTGATCTTATTTCATTCCCTTTTCAAGCTAGAAAAATTTTTTGCTAGACTTTAGTAATCAATCAATAGCTTGAAAAATGCAGATTTTTGCATTAGACTTGATTGCAGAAAAACTTCTTATCGTGCTGTAATAAATGAAAAGAGAACTGCGTTATGTATTTGGATTAGATAGTTCCTAGTCTGAACTTTACGGTGGCTTTTTTGGGAATTACGTAATTGACTTTTAATTTTTGAGCAGGTTTATTTTATGAAATAATGAATTATTTACTGAAAAAACATATTTCCAGAACAGTAAATGCCCACGCATCCCAATAATCCCCACCTTTCAAATTGGAAGGTACATCCATAGGAAAACCATATTTTCAATTCTCACTATGCATTATTATCGCTCATTTCATGAGAAGTTAACTCGAAAACGCATTTACCACAATGCGCAAGTCGTTGAAGGAGCATATATAAAGGAAGTTTTGTATGGAACTAAAAAAGCAATGACATAGTCTTCCTCAAACAAATTTGAGAGCACTTCCATAGAAAAATATATTCACAATGTATCTCCTGCTATTTCAGTAGACTAACAGTAGTCCTTCGATAACAAGAAAGTAGAGGTCTTAGTACCTTGCTTAGTTTATCAAAAGACCTTTTACGAAGTAATAATAAAGGGGAAAAAATACACCGCTTCTTCAGTACAGTTATCTCATTGTTAGAACTTTACCGAGGGTTCTGTTAACAAGTTATATAGCGAAACTTTGATGTTCTAGGACACATCGTTATCTAAAGGGAGCGACATATTATCAAGAGAATTTCCGTAAGCATTCTCATTAAGAAGTACGCCAATACTTCCTAAGAGTCCGCTGTCTACGGGTAAGTTACAGAAAATGAATTTACTTACAACTCTTACTCCCCATTTCTGTTGGACATCTCTTAGGTATAAGACCGTCTTTTCCACCTAATCATTCCTTCAACCGCCACAGATATCTGTCTGTTAAGAATTAATTCTCTCAGTAAAGAATATTTCGCATACAATCATCTACAACATCTTTCGCAGCAATAGACAAAATCTTATAGCAGATCATACACACACGTATAAATAAATAGATAAATAAGTAAATATATATACATATATATATATTTATATACATCACCTGTCACCTGTCGTCCCGTTGATCATCGAGTGACTCGAGCGGGTACCAGCAACTCTTCCATTTTTCCCTATCGCGTGCAAGAGTAGCCCAGTGGGTCCTCCTCGCTCTAGGGATTCGCTGAGCATCATATCTTTCTTCTATCGCTTTCGTGAAGAAATCGGACCAACGGGTCGGCGGTCTTCCTTTAGAGCACTTGACGTCCCGAGGAATCCAGTCGGTAACGGCTCTCGCCCATCGGTTGTCGTTGAAGCGTATCACGTGCCCGGCCCACCTTATTTTCGAATCCTGGCGTGTAGAACGGCGTCTCTGATTTTCGATCGTTGACGTAGGTCGGAACTTCGCATCCTTTCTCTCATTTGCAAGATGCGGGATACTCCTAGCATCGACATTTCGAATGCGCGTTCGATAACGCCAAGTGATCTTTCATCCTGCTTACGCAGCGACAGGTTTCTACTGCATACGTCAGGGCAGGGATAATTGTCGAGTCGAGAAGGTGGGCGCGGAGTCGTATGTACTTTGTCCTCTTCACTACATCTTCGATGCTCTTAAACGTTCCCCAAGCCTCTCGTTTCCTCCTGCTTAACTCTGGAGCTAGGTCGTTCATCATGTTGACTTCACGACCTAGATAGACGTAACTGGAGCATTCTGATATTTTCGTTCCGTTGAGCGTGAATGATGCATTAGAAACCCATCCGTTCCTCATGAACATTGTTTTTCGTTAGATTCAGTTGAAGACCATCTTTCCACAGGCGTTGTCGAAATCGGTCAACATTCGTTCCGCTTGGATGATGTTTAGTGTTATGAGAACGATATCGTCAGCAAAGTGAAGATGATTCAATTGTCGACCGTCAATTTTCACTCCCATATCGTCTCATTCTAATGTTCGCATGACGTTTTGTAGGGTGGCAGTGAATAGCTTTGGTAAAATTGTATCGCCTTGTCGAATCCTCTTCTTACGTCAATGGTGATATTGTTGTAGAATGGAGATATTCTGGTCGTGAAATCCTTATAAAGCTCACGAAGGATCATTATGTACCGAGTAGGGACGCCCTAGTTATCTAGAGCCTCTATAACCGCTTCTGTTTCCACTGAATCAAAGGCCTTCTTCAGATCGATAAAAGTGAGACAGAGTGGTTGTTTGTGCTTTCGTGAAACTTCGATGAGTCTTAAGGATGGCGCCTTCTCGTCTCAGCCAGGCCAATGACGTCGTACCTTATTCTTCTTGCTTGAGTCGATAGATCTTCTACAGCGGATTGGTGAGCAAGCGTTCTTGCGTTGTAGGTACAGATCGTCATTTTAGTCCGTTTTGATCTTGGCAGCCTAGTTCGGCCCTGAGATTTTAGCAGCCTCTCCGTACTCGTCCTAACCTGGCACTGCCGTACCAGAGGCTCTTTCGGGGTCAGGGAATGAGGCCCATATTTGTTGCTGTTTTTGGCATTTCGATACCCCAAAGTATAGCTTGCCAGGCTCTAAACGTGAGGTCTGGGTACTCACGAGTAGCTTGCCAGTCTCTCTCGAAAGAGCGGGAGGAGCTTATTTCATTATATACATATATTTCCATATATGGAAGACAAAAATCATAATACATTTGATTATTCAACTACTTTTTTATTCGCCATAGTGTATCAATGTCATTTGTGGCGGACATAATGAATGAAAGGTGCATATGATTGAAATATGAATGAATATGAACAAGACACTGAAAAATGTTGAATAACGTCTCAAAACCCTACTTTTTGTGAGAGTGTAGTTTTTCTTCTGGAATGTGGTGTTCTACGGAAGAGGATTGGCAATATTCCTTCTGCAAATAGCTTCAGTAACCTCTCTTTTATCACATCCTATGACTTGCTTGCGATTAAATTCCTTTTAGCGACCATAAAAGTCAAAATTACATTGGAATACTGCCGCATCGCAATTGTAGCTCGCCGCGTTCGCCGCGGAACCACGTCGCATGCCACGCCGAGACTTCAATTTGGTCGTCAAGGAGTTAAATCCAAATTTTTGCCGTTGAGACAATAATTGATCTTAAACAAGTTGAAACTTCGTGTTTTCCTTGATCAAGTAAGTCCCCAATTTGAGGACGTATTCTGTGATGTGAATATACACTTCACCCCACGAATGTTTGATGTGCAGCATCTTATGACCTTACGTATAGTAAGGATTTACGATTCCCTCATCGAGATAAATCTTTCACTTCGTTCTCTGCTCTTTCACTAGCTCGTGAGCCCTTCTAACTTTTTCCCCATCACAACGAACAATTTGTTCGTTTTAAGCCAAGTTGGCAGATGTGGACTCGTTGACTTGCTTCAGACTTCAGTCAGTCCGCTCGGGATGTTTGCCAGGTAAGCTAGGTTGATCTCCACGTTCTCTTAGATATTATGTTTATTTACTGCTTATTTCATTTCCTACTCAATCAATTCATTTCACGACTCAACAGAGTTTATCACTCTCAAGTCTTACATGTGAAATAGATAATCACAAACATGTTCGCTTATTAAAACATGAGCTCAAAATCCGTCAAATTCAGTTACGTCGGAGACATAAAGATTTAACGGTACTGGCTTCAGTTTGCCAGTAGCAACAACTTGCTCTACATCAGCAGCGCAGGCATAGCTTTCTGGTATTTCGCCAAGTTTTATTTCAGCAGGAGCGCTCGTGAAACTTCTTGTAATACATGGGTTGAGCTAGTAATTTCTAGAAACTAGGTTTTTTCGAAAGGAAAGTATAGATGGAAGTATCTCCTTGGATAACTCGCCAAAATTTCAGTAGTGGAAGTGCTTGAATGGCTCTGCGTAAGTTATCTAAAAACACTTTTGTAAAACTTCAGCAGCTAGCGAAAATCTCGTCTTATAAGTGCTAGACGTTCTTGGACAGCAATACGCACCGATGGTCTTCCTGATTTTATAATTGCAACCATTTTGGTTAGCTCGGTGTAAACGTCCTCTGCACGCCACTAAATTGTCCACTGGTTTCCGTTAATCCAACAACGGATAGTAAGTTTTCAACTTTGAATACCCATTTGGAAAATTCGACATAGTGTCACGTAAGTCCACAAGAAACTTTGTACAAATTGCATTTGATACTGCTTTGAATCGGCTCGTCTTTGGAAGAAACTGAGGAAGAAACATATAGTATCCAATTTGTCAATTTTACCAAGAGCACTTTTTTGAGTAGTTGGGATAACACGGCAATGTCGTGAGAAATTTAGTTTGGCTGATGTTTCGGTGCGGTTCATTTTCTCCAGAGCCGGAGTGAAGTGAGTGCATAGTCCACAGCCATGAGGTAACCAAGGAAGGATGTTGATGTCCAAAACTCAAAAATGAGGTATTTACATGACAAAAAGAGATTTCAGCCTGTGTCCCAATTGATACTTCGATCTTCGTTGTCGGAAAGCACGACTTACAGTTGACCAAGTTTGACCATCTGTATTTCCTTTAAAGCGACCGATTTAACGATGGTATGATGTTACAATAACGTTGAGTGGTATGCAAAAACGTGAACGTCAGACGAGAGTCAAACCCGCACTTCACGCTTCCTCGGGACCAAATCTATGCTGTTCAATAAAATAATTTCTAAAATAAAGTGGCTCTTTAGTACAGTATCCATACAGGGGCTTCTCCATTGTTTGAAACAAGAAGTCGCGAAAGTGAAATCTCACTGTCAAGAACAACAAACTTTCTCTTTCTTTGATTTTGCAGTAACAATTGAGGTTTAGTGAAGAAGTTTCTCGCAGTTATGCGAGATGGCGATGATTATGAGGACGACCTGCGTCATTGTCGGCAATACAGTGACAACGACATGTTTAGCAGAGGGATACCAGGTGCAACGGGAGCGATGTGTATACTGAACACGCCTACGCATTTTACGCCCATTCCCCTCAACACTTGTCAATTTCAGGAACTCCTACTCTACGACTGGTTATATCTTTCTGTAAAACTTTGCTCCAAAAGCAAAAATGATCTATTTAGACGTCCAACCTCATAATGACAACTTGGAGCAGGGAGATATGGGAAAGTGTAGTGAATAGAGTGCTTCGAATGATAACATTGGGTCCGTTTGGGACGCACTTCGCCACGGCAGTTGCCACCGTCACTTAAGACGTGGATCCAGCAGAAAGATCTCAGAATGAACAATTCACATGTGTGTTTTCTACGGTGTAACTCTACACAGCAATCAAACAAGAATGTCAATAGTATGCTGATTAGTCGCGGAGGATTTTGTGCAGGCAGATTGCGTTAATATCTTCAAATGCATCGCTAACTTTTACTGATGCTGTAGTCGTGTCAAGGATATTCAAAGATTTCGTTTTCGTCTTCAGTCTTTCAAAAGTTCCAAGTCAAAAACGAACTCAAAGATGTAAGATTACCGTGAAAAATAGATTAACAAATATTACGATGCAACAAAACTTCCTGTGTAACTTCATAGAGTTATAAACTTATAAAATGCCTAACAATCAATGAATTACTATTAGCCGTCAAAAATTCAGCTTTGGAGGGTACATTCACTCAGTAGGTATGAGAAGAAGTGGATATATAGATGGATGGGAGATCGACATAATTTTTGCTGAAACGGTGAACCTAGCACACCGGTATCACGTACTGAATTCGTTGATTGAGGATGCAATTAGCAACTATCATTGGTCGTCGAAAAACAACTTCAGGCGTAGGAATAAATACACATCTACATGAATGAATGAACACCAAAAGGAAAGATGAGTGATATGCAAAACTCTGAACCCCATATGTTGTGGAACCCTCGTCTCAGCTTTTTCGCGGCATTTAACTAACCATTACACTACCGCCACCCTCGCCTTCCTAGTACTCTTTCTGAGATTCAAGGTATCGAAGCTTTCAGCAATTAACAGCGATCAGCTTTTGGTTGGTAGGCATATTCTGGCAAAACGCAGTCAACGCGGGCTACTCCAGCCAGAGTTTCGACTACAGCGTAGCACTCAGTATTCTTGGTTGTGTATTTTATAGCATCATAACGCTGTTCTGAAATTTATAAATACAAAATTCCTGTAGATTACACCGCCAACACGACTTTAGATGCTGTTGTCCTGAGACACCGACATTTTTCAATCAATCAAGATTCCTACATGTAAAACTATAACATCATAGCTCTACTAAAAAAGGTAACAGGTAAAATCAGCTTAGTAAAATCTATCGTCATCACTCAAATCTATGTTATACTTTCGACCAAATTCTCTAGTCTACTACAAACTGCTTTCACTCAATTCTAAGTGCGCACATCTGGAGCTCTCTTTTTGATGAATAAAACTCCAAAAGCCGTTTCAAGTAGTTTAGTTGAATCCTTATTATGATATTACACAAGTTCCCATCTCAAAGTGCAGATAATTTTACGGTCTTATCGGCAAGAGGAACTGTGAAGCAAACCTGGCCCAAATCATGCACTGGAGATAAGTTATGGATCGATTTCCACGATAGTAGAAAATTATAAAAACTGCAGAATATTACAGAGCACTGGTTAGAATGTGGATCTACTTGATTGTTGTATTGAAAAGAGATATCTTATAAACTTACTTCTATATTCGACCGTTCTTGAGATCTCGTTCAAAACAATATAATTTGGCAACATGTTTCGAGCTTTCATAAGTTTGTCATCTCTTATCTCTGCAGTGTGTCAAGTGAAATTCTCACTTTGACAGAGTAATTAACAGTGCACGGAGTGTAACATGTACGTCGTCAATTCTCTTATATATACAAGTTATTCTCAGTAAGGGATTGGTTAGAATGAAACTGGAGAGTCTGTGATGCCAAAACACGCGTCTTGCACTGTGTAAATGCCATAACAGAGCTCATGAAAGCTTCAAAATATGTTTTCAGATTAGACATTGTTTGAGTGCAGATCTACAAAAACAGTCGGAGCGAAACGAACCTGTTATAGTTTGTTGCACTTGGGCCTTTGTTCTATGATGCACACGGTAGGTCGAGCGTCGTGTGGAATTTGAGTCTGCTCACGTGCCAATTTTCCACGTAATGGCTTCTAAAGCAATTCTCACAAAAAGCTACTATGACTTCGAAATAATCCTACTCAAGATTTCGATCAAAGTATAGTTTTGCAAACTCTCTACCACCTTATATTCTCTTACGCCATTATAGACTCATGATTCTCATAAAGTTATTATTTTTCCACTGCTCTTTCAAAAGACATTAATCTAGATGGCCCTCTTTCACGTGCTGTACCTACGATGACCCATCACCCACTATCACTTAAAGCACGAAGTGAAAGCATAGTCGTTCGTCGTCCGATCTCATGCTATACTTCAAGTTCTTTAATAGTCCTGAGTTGGCAGACTAGTACTAGAAAACTGCAGAGGTAGAAAACCTTAGAAAATACATCAATACCTCCTCGTAAGCTATGAAAGTCAAATATTAACTCAATCACTCCATTCTTGAGTGAATCGAGTCAAATTTATAGTACGATCTCGAATAATGATAAACGCGCGGATAGTCTCATCCTTCGGCTCAATAAAGGTGTCATCTAAGAGAATAGACAAGGTTTGTATTATAATTATCGTTCAGTCATTTTCTGATGCGATTTCTTCTGCGAAACTGCGTTTGGAAAATGAACAATGAGCATTCATTATGGCATACCATTTGCCACTATCTTCTTCATGGCAAGTCCTTATCTCATCCTGCTTGTTTTGAGGAATTAGTCAGAAAAGCGCCAAGTAACGTATGTGAAGAAGATAAGATCTTCTATCAAGTGAGAAGACGAACTGAATGTTAGGAGTACTGATGGGGCCACGCAGTTGAAAGAAGCTGTGGTGCGGGTCAAGTAAAGTGAAAATGAAGGTGATTTTACTACCGTATCTAATCTCATATTATCCTTTTGATTTAAAAAAACTGAGAGTGATAATTTTTTGGTAATACATATTTGATCTCCAATTGTTGAGCTGCTAGAGAAAAGAATGGTCTCAATCAAATCCACATTTCCAGTTCTTCCCAATCTGCAAAGGTATTGTGCAATGCCACTTTAAATCTTCCCCACAAAGAAGGTGTCTGGTTTACGGAAGCATGTGATCTTACACATGGTTAAAATTTGCTATTCGCACATTGCGATGAATCTCTCATCTCGCATTTCTACTCTACATCTTACATACACTATTTTTGAGGTCATTTTTTGTCTTACTTTATTCATATTATATGTTATCCTTGTTCATTATATTCCGACTTATTTTTTTCATATTACGTATTATCACTTGTTATTTATTTGATTTCATTTTTTGCTTTGAATTAATTTATGAGTTCAAAGGTGCAATACGTTATATCAGTTAAAGACATTGAACTCAGAGAGCAGTAAATTGAATTGACCCTTATTTGCCAGATCTGATTTTGTCTTGCCCAGTTCTGGAACCGGAGCGAAGCTGTCTTTGGTTGACAATGCTGAATACAACGAAACGGGAAATGGCTCGCCTCCTCAAGCATTCTCACGATTGGTGCTCTCGATGGTCGTCTGCATCGCGCCCCAACTGGTACTCGTGAAACAGCAAGTTGAGATAAAGGATTAATTAACCGGCTATGGGGCAAGTATGGATAAATTCTGCAGCAGAATGAAGCTCAGAAAATTTGCACAAAGCGGCATTGATTTGTAACCTGAGAGATGACCGAAATGTGTTCCGGCTGATGGTGCATAGTTTGAATAGTGTTGTTAAGCAATGTTGGTCACTTCTGGTTATAAATTTGGTGACTACTGTTGTGGAGCCAAAACATATGAGAAGACCTAATAACCTTGAGAGAAGATCGCCTGATATATATTTTACTTTTTTAGTGCACAAATAAAAGAAACAAAAGATGATATATCCGCACGGCCGCAGAAGTGATAATTTGCCAGCAGTAAAAGTTTCTCCAGAAGCATTCAGCTGTCAATTATTTTGGCGCTTGGGAAGTACAAGGAGAATGTTGTAGCGAATTCTTGTCGATTTGCAATCACCTAATTCAACACGAAGCTACTTATTCATCTTTCATCACGTTTATAGATTATCGCATCTCAAGGGACTGATGAATCGACAGCGCCTATTGTGTCTTCCTTTATTGCAGGTAAGCAAGTGATCGGTAAAAGTTCTGTATAAAAGAATTTCCACTACACTGGAGATGCCAATCACATGACATGTTTTCAGCCTTTGTGAGGTCTTCATTTACTAGACATTAGAGATGAATGGAATCTTTAATGATTTGATCACTACCGTGAGGCAGCGCCCATGGTGACGGAAAGGTATCTAGAAGACATTCGAAACCCATTTCTAGGTGCCATCTTTTTTAGCTGTTTTGCAACTTAAAGCAATCTACCGTCTGATAAACAATAAATTTTGGAGATACGGTCAATTTGCGCAAATGAAAAGTACTCAGCACTTGTTGTTCTAGATGTGCTTCAAACACTAACGGCAGTGGTTATTCAAAGAATCACTTAGCTAAAGTAACTGCAGACTAAAATTAATCAAAAAAGCTTATTAGCGAAATTTCATTGAAAACCTATTAGAACTGCATTAGAGAAACTCGCAGAGCAGAAGAGAAGATTCTATAAAAAAAACAAACAAGCATTAAAATAGCGAAAGACTGGAGACGTTCAAGCCTTAAAATGTAAAAGGTTTTTAGTGATACAATTTATTGCTCAATTTTCTGAATAGTATTTTGCATGACCACATAATGTGTTGTTTCCCGGAACGTCCTCGAATTATGATTGATTCACTTCGTTGTAAATTTCAAATATAGCAGTACCGATGCATTTCACAATGGAGAAATTAGGCCGATACCATGCGGACCTGTTACCAATTTTTGGATGGAAGTCAGGCTCGGAGAGTGATCACGCAGCACTGTGATAGTATTGAACAGCATCGCTACAAGTACACTGTCCGTGTC
The DNA here is from genome assembly GCA_019055375.1 of Parelaphostrongylus tenuis. Taxonomy (NCBI): domain Eukaryota; kingdom Metazoa; phylum Nematoda; class Chromadorea; order Rhabditida; family Metastrongylidae; genus Parelaphostrongylus; species Parelaphostrongylus tenuis. The sequence continues at coordinate 80,886 of JAHQIW010001050.1, forward strand.
TTATACATTTTCATCACCAAAAATCATCACTTCGTTGTACCAAGTGCACAATAACATTTTCTTCGCTGCATAAAAAAGAGAAATGGAAAGACATAGACGATACAATGTAAACATTAGCGTTCTTAGACAATTTGAAGGCTAGAAAAATTGGTAAAGGAAGAAGCATCAGTCATTTCAACTGCCTTCCCAGGGTATGTCTGCTTACCTTCTTCATTCAACGGGGCTCTCAGCCTATTCAAATGCACAACATAGGCGATCAGGCCAATCATAGAGCCATTGTTACTTGTTCTTCAAGGAGCCTTCTTTGCTTTATCTCAATATTCCAGTTATTCTGCAATTGTATATTTTGCTTTGACTGTTTACGCTTCACCAACAAAAAAGTGGTAAAGCTAAATGAGTGTGAATTTTGCTGCTAATTTTTTTGGTGAAAACACTATTCCGTTTTTCGGTGATAACATAGTTTTATAGCATTTATGTCTGAAAGTTCACGATGTGAACGACGGCGTTTCGTCCACTTCAGATTTTCTTATATGTGGGAAAAACGCTATCCTATGTCGCAACAGCACGATAAAAATGGTCTGTTGCGCGTTTAAAATTGTTATAATCGCTGAGTTCTTCCGAAAAGACCACACGCATGTATTTTCCTTGCATTCGAAGCTTGGCATGTATTTTATCTTAAGAACTAATCTTCGCATGATTTGAAGCAAAAAAATCCTTGTGTCTTCTGCTATTTGCAAATTACTGCCTTCAAAATTTTTAGGAAAGCCTGTTAAGAATGACTAGTGTGGGAACATGGCAAACGTGCCATCACCTCTCTTTCTAATTTTCCTGCTAACTACCACTGAAGTGCTTGGATGTGGAACACTTCCAGGAGGGCCAGGTGATAGATAGAAAACTGTACTTGTGATATAAGCATCTGCAATCTCAAATATATAATTGCAAGCCTTGACTGATGATAACATCCAGTACTTTACCACAACTCAATCGTAGTAATTCAAATGCCCAAATTCTCCACAAAAATCAAGGTGTTAATTAACACTAATTATGCTGAATTGATCTATATACACTATTTTATGTGTTGAATTATTTTTGACGACTATTAGTACCTCGCGATACGTTTTGGCTTAATCTCTGATTTGACGAATATTGTGTTCTTTTTGAACTAAAATGGAGTACAACGGAGTTTATTCTCTCAGCTTTATGGTTCAAATCGACAATCCAAGCGACGGTGCTGATTATACTACTGAAAATCCTTTGAAATTCAGCTGCGTCGAGGACATGAGATTTAACGTTACTGGCTTCAGCTTGCCAGTAGCAATGACTTACTCTACTTCACCAGCGACGCAGGCACAGGTTCCCGGAATTTCACCAAGTTTAGATTCAGCGGAAGCACATCGTAAAGCGTCTTGTAACTACAAGGGGTGAGTTTATGGTTCTAGAAATAGGTGTTTTCAAGTAAAAAACATGGATAGAAATTTTTTAAACCCATTGTGTAAGCAGTTAGCTATGGAGCAGCTAGCCGCGAACAGTCCCATAGTGCCGAATGGTTAGTGATACAGACCATCAGAAAGAAGGTATTCTCGTTGATCTCCTCCTGCGGACGTTGCAACAGCATATCTCATGTGCGATTTTCTATGCTCTACTTATTTGTTTCAGTACACTGCGCAACATATCATTGGACACACTCACATGTCGTAGCACGGAGACACAAGAGAAAAAATAATGCATTCATCGCCATTTATTCAGAACCAGCAACTTTGTGACAGGTAACACTATACATAAATCATGTGGACATAACAACAACAATGATAATACAATCTGATTAATACATTCATAATAGCACGATACCAGTGCAAATGTTTAAATTATCTGTTTGGTGATTGTGAACGCAACTACAATGATAATACAATCTATTAGGTAGGGTGACAGACTTGATCTATAGAATTATATTATTTGATAAGAATACGTTTCGACATTGATTGCACCGAGTACTTTTAACATTATCTCAAGCATTTCGCGACCTTATGTAGCGTCAGTTTTTCCACTCAACACATCGGTGACGTTGTTCACACGTAACTATTTCGAGAATGCGCGGATGAGCGCGGTAAAAATTCCTCTTCGAATGCTTTTACAACATCATTGAAATGATCAAAACAATTTCGAAGAAAGAAATGTTGAAGCCCAGGCGAGGTTGGTACGCCAGAGCCCATACACGCGTGTTTCGGAGGGTCTCGCTCTTGTCGTTCAGTGACCTTGCCCCCACATTAAGCCCTGAGTTGTAGCAAGAAGGGAGGCGTATGTGGTGAGGCACAGTGTACAATTCTTTTTTTTGAAATTTTTTTAAATGTTTATTGCGAGGCTTTAATAGCAGTTGATGCCAGGATCGTCGAAATAAATGCGAAAAAAAGTAGATATGCGTTTCTACCCCATGGAATCTACATTTTGTATAGTGGTTTGTACAGAACACAACTTAGGGCGCTTTTCCTCCTGTACTTTACGTCATAATTGCGTCTATGGAATAACCTTTAATTTCAATCGACACAAAAAACAAAACCAAAGAAGCTACATAAGCTCCATGGAGGAAATTGAAACAGAAACCTTTCCATGGCCGACAAACTACTTGGCCACTATGAGCTGCTCGCCACGCGCGAGCATGTCGAAATGGTATGCAATAGGTTACATGACTCACCATCAGTGCAATTTCAGAACTATTTAAATGACTCCAATAAGCTGCCTAGAACAGGTTTTCTGAATATTCTTTTATTCAATGAAAACTTCGATCCACAGTGATAGATGTTCTGAACAGCAGGGTACGTGCTGCTGGTCTTCCTGATGCTATAACACTGCAATCATTTTGGTCAGCTCGGTGTCAACGTCCTCTACACGCCACTACAATGTCACAAAGTTATGATTAGCCCAATGAACATGTGTATGTTTCTATTTTACTCCACCCATTCCCGCATTTCACAGCCTCCGCGCATAATCCGCGCAGGACTTGAAAAAAATTTTATGTTGAGCGCTATCTTGGATCGTCTTGTGCTCGAGAACAGAATCGAGCATGGCATGAGTCTGTTAGGGGAGTATGCAGATAAATGTATCCAGTTTCTCTCAGTAATTTTTCTTGTTTGACTTATCGGACTACTGCAACGTTGTTATGGAAATTGTAGTCGATGGTGCGATTTGGTGTTTAGTTTTTTTTTGTAGCCTCAGTCAGTTGCACGTAAATTGGCCCACAACCATAATTGCCAAAAAGACAAAATTATCTAGTGTCCAAAATCATGAATGGAGGTGGTACACGTGGATAGAACGATCTATAAATGAGCGCTAGCTAGATTATATTCATGTATAGGCAATATTGTTGCAAGGACATGAAAGTCGTACAACATTTTCGAAACAAGTTATTCTCTAGAATTGCGTTAGGTTCTGTCAATGCAGTATGTTTAATAGAAACCTGTTTCACCGACGAGAGAGAAGGTGCGAAAAGTGTGAAAATCACTGAAGGTAGCTGTAAGTTTCTTTCTTTTTACCGGTTGTAAAAACGAACGTTCCGTGAAGAAAATCTACACATCTGGGGACTAAAGGAGTTTGTTGCAAAGTTTGTCGCAAGTAAATTGCATGATGCGCTAGGACCAATGCTATTATCGTGGGAAAACACCAGCGACCTACGACATGTCCACCATTGGGAGCGCAGAGTACCTGATGCTGTAAGCCTCATGAACTGGCATTGATTTTCATGCCCATTGGGATCCTCAGCACTTGGTCATTTCCAGAACTCTAACGGTGTGATAACTGTCTCTTTTTTCTCTACAACTCCGCTTTGCGAAACAAGGAGTAACTTGTTTAGGACTTACAAACCCCATAACGGGGGGACCTTTGGAGTGGGGACGATGTGGCAAAGTGTAGTGACACAGAGGCCTTACTAATGACAACATCGGGCCGCGTTGGAGCGCAGTTTGCCACAGACAGCTGCAGCTGTGCAGCTCAAAGCCCTTGAATATCAAAGGGGGAAAATTTCAGCAAAGAGTATTATCCACTTAATCGTGATTTTTTATTCATGTAGCTCTCAGGAGCGGAATAAACCAAGACGTGCACTATTGAAATGTTGGATAGTCAGAGAACGTATAAGAAATGTTTATAATTGTCAAGAATGTTTAAAGCTTACCGAGGTTGTTACGCCAAGCCATGCACGTGCTTCGGTGGTCTCGCGCCCTCGTCACGTGGCCCACGCGGTACATTAAGCCCAACATTGTAAAAAAGAAGGGAGGCAGTACGTGAATATAGTCACATGTACAATGACATTGTGCTTATCACCACTTTTCAGTCGTTAAATCGCGGCTGTAGACACAAAATTGATCCATGGCATCGACTGCTTTTTAAGACTCGCAATGAATGATTCAATATAAATTTTCAGAATGGTTCAAAAACTTCAACAATCTTAGGAAATTATATCGAATGTTCATGTGGAGGTTTTGAGAACAGCTGATGCCATGGATCGATTTCGTTCAGTTTCTTGAATAATTATTTCATACGACCAGATAGTGTACTGATTATCCGCAACTCCCTGAATTATGTTCGATTTCATTCCATATGATATTCAAGATAACCGTACTGAGGCATTTCAAAAGGAGGAATTCGAACGATTCCATGCGGGCTCGTTACTGATTAGCGCATGGATATACAGGCGCTCAGAAACATGAGCTCGCAAGTACTGTGGTCATATTGAACAGCATTGCTGCACGTGCACGTTCAATATCCTACACATTTTTTACACAAAAATAATGCCTTCGTTATAACCAAATTGCCCAATAACAATTTTACTTCCTCTGCACTCAAAAAAGATATGGAGAGACTTAAACGGCAAATGTAAACATATGCCTTCGTAAACACTTGGAAACGCTCGAGAAAGTGGAAAAGTAAGAATCACCTTAGTGTCACTTTTGACCCCCTCCTCAAAGTATGTCTTCCCATCTTCTTCATGCACGTGGGCTCTCAGAGCATTCAAATCTACGACGAGGGCTATCAGGCCAGTCATAGCGATATTTTTTAGCTTTCTTGAACTGGTGCATCTTGATCTTTCAGTTGATTCTACGGTTATATGCTTTGCTCACTCACGCAGCATTCATCAATAAAAAAATGGGAAAGGTAAAGTGTGATTTTTGTCGCCAAAATTTTTGAAAAAAGCTCTGCTTTGCTTTTACAGCGGTAACATATTACATAGTTTTCATGGCTAAAAGCTCAATGTGATGACGGCGTTTTGTCAAATCAAATTTTCTTACACGTGGAAAACGGTATTACTACGGTATTATTACAGTTCGAATTGTAATAATCCAAAAAAAACACTTCTCCATAAAAAATTCAGATTTGATCACCAAAATAACACCAAACTGATCTAAATGCACTTTCTTGTGGTTGAATAATTCAAAACTTTTAGTAGCTCGCGATGAGTCCTGGCTTGACCTCGACTCCAACATACAATTTGCTCTTTTCAACTAAAATGTTACTTAACGAAATTCATTGCTCTCAAGCCTAATATTTTAGCCAACAATCCTTGTGATGTGCCCTAATTATTCAGCTCCAAGTTCGCAAATTTAAGGTTCGATGAGGACATGGAGGTTCAACGTTACCTGCTTCAGTTTGCCACTTGCAATGACGTTCTCTACTGCAGCAGCGACGCAGGCACAGGCTCCCGGTATTTCACCAAAATTAGGTTCAGCAGAGGGACTCGTAAAACGTCTTGTAATGCAAGGGGTGAGTCCACAGTTCTGAAAATGGGTATTTTCGAACAAAAAACATGTATAGAAGTTTCTTCTTAACCCGCCGTAGTGCTAAGTGGTTAGTGATGCAGGTGATCAGAAAGGTTGTTGGTTTGATATCCTTCCACAATGTTCCACAGCAGATTTCTTGGTGCGATTTCTTGTGCTGTACTTAATTATTTTCAGTCCATTATGTAACATATCACTAGTACGCCATATCTCATAACGTAACATCGGGACACAAGGAAATAAATAATGTAAGTATCACTATTGATTCATAATTTGCAACTTTTAACAGTACATATAACATAACATTCACTTAAATCATCTATACATAAAAACAGTAATTATAATATGTTTTGGATAGTGCATTGATATAGTAATAATACGGTAGGAATACAACCATACTTTTAGATATCTATTTCTTCATTATGAACAAAACTAGAATGACTGTGCAAACTGATTCTCTAGGATGACAGACTTATGTGCAGAATTGCAATATTTCAAGAAAAAACGCGCTTTGTATTGATTGCACCTAGTGTTTTAAGATATTCTAAAACAATCTGAGAGTCTTGAGCAGCGGTATCCTTTTGTAGCACTCAACACAATGGTGACATTGTTCACATATACCATCTCAGAAAGCCGCTAACTGTACACAGAAGAAATTGTTTTCGTATGCGACTTTTACAGCATCTATGAAAGAAATGTAAAAAGAAAAGTTGAACATGCGTTGTTATCCCATAGATCTACGTTTCGTATCATAGACCAGTATTTTTTAAAGAAAGTGAGCATTTTTTTGACTATAGTTGCGTTTGTAGAAAGCCTTCAGTCTTGATCTACACAAACGATAACAGAGGAAAAACCAGGTGTGAAGCCATGAGGAAACATCAAAGCAGAAACCTTCTTCCAGTGGCTACATCACTTTGTTTAATAAATACTTCGCTTTATAGGTGATCGAGGTCCTTGATCAGCAGGGACGTGCCGCTATTCTCCCTGATGTTATAATCGCAACAATTTTGGGTCAACTTGGTGTCAACGTTCTCTACACACCTCTACAATGTCATCTTGTTCAGCACAGTGGCATGTATGTATTCAGTTGCAACATCCATTCAGGCAATTCTTGTAATTCCCTGTGATGTCCCGCGAGAATTTTGAAAAAGCTGCCTTGCTCTGAGTGGTATCTTGCATCTTCGTGAGTCAGTAACAGAGCCGAGCTATGGTGTGAAGCTATAGGAAGGTTACAAATGAACCTACTCAGGTAAATCACAGTATTATCCCGAGTTATGTGCCTCGTTTTCCTCTAGAGCACAAATTACTTGAGTCCATTGCCACACAATTACCAGAATGGAAATTCAACGCCTACTTGGACACTAAAAAAGTTTTCGGTCAGTGTTGTAATGACCGATCCAATATTTTCTACCTAGGCATATTTTTCCAAGCGATTAAATTTACACAGTTTGAAGAGCCACCTCTGAGACGATTTAAGTAGACAACGCAGTATTTCCAAACAAGCTATTCTGTTGTTGAAAAATAAGTAAATTAAGCGTAAAAACACAGCGTAGTTTTTTTTAACCTGCCTCGAAATTTGGGTAAAGAAATCTGTTGCAGTTCCGGAAGTTCTGATGATGAGGACCTGCGTCATTGTCGGTAACACACTGACGACGACATGTCCACCAGCACCAACACCACCACCAGGGAACCACTGATGTGTATGCCAATGATTGACATGAATTACATGCCCACTGACACTCAGCACTTGTCAATTTCAGAAACTCTTACGGTTTGAACTGTTCTATTTTTGTGCAATTTCGCTTTGAAAGTAAGAGTAACCAGTTAAGACTTCAAATCTCATCATGGCGACTTGGAGCAGGGAGATGTGGCAAAGTGTGGTCAATAGGTTCTTCGTATGCTAACGTCGAGTCCGTTTGGAATGCACTTCGTCACGGCAGTTGTCACAGTCACCTAAAACGTAAATTCACTTGAAAACCTTTCAGAATAAAATATCTGCGCATGTAATTTATTGCTGTATCTTCACAAAGCAAAGAAATAAGAGCCACTCAAGTGTTGAATAGTCAAAGAACGTATAAAATATTATACAAATGTCGTATAATAGTATAGTACGCAGAAAATCTTGAGTTTCCAAGATAGACGATATAAAAGTTTACGCGCAGAAAAATGATTGGAAAGAAATACGCAAGTGACTTAATACTCGCCGAAAAATTCTAATAGAGAAAGGACTGAAAGAAACGCGATAGTGAAGGAAAGGTTGAAGTAATAAAATTGTCACAAGAAAAGTCAGATTGCTGCAGGGATGAAATGGCGTGCTCATTGAGTAATATGTAAAAGCGAATAATCAAATAAATTATGTAGCAAGCAATCAATGAAGAAATTTCTCTCATTGCAGAAACGTGTCAACCCTGTGGCATCCACGTTGATCTTCACTGGAAAGCCACATTGCTTTGCCCAACAAGCACGCGCGAGGCAACCTGTTACCGTATTGATGTATTTCCGTTCTCGATATTCGTGCGTCGTAGAAAATCCTAGCGCCGACGTCGCGAACAATGACACATATGCGTGTCATTTGGGGCTCAAAGGGTTAATATTCCTACTCGAATCGCTGACGTTAGCAAAGAGTGTAGCTGTGCCACAGAAATGTGAGTTGGATTTCTACCTCATTTTTTTGGAGGTTCGAAATTGATAATCAGTATTCTTGAATGTGTAGTTCACAATCACCATAGAGGTGGTACAAAGGTAGCTGTGGTTTATACATTGTTAACACGGTGACAGCGACGTTAAAGCCACAACGGTGAGCGCGGCGGCTACAATGACGTTGTGGTAGTTTTGTACTGGATTATTCATTTTAGTCGTCACTAAAGGGAATTTCATCGCCAACATATGGTAAAATATGGTACAAGAGGCATCGATAAAGCTTTTTTGGTAGAAAAAATGGCGATTCTTCCTCCTAATACTCCGGAGTTTAAGGAAAGATCTTCATAGATACAAAAAAGTGAAGTTTCAAGTTCTTATTGAACATTTCTATGCTGTGTTATGCGTATTCATTCATATTTAAATCATATGTATCCATATTCTTCATGCTGACAACTTCTCGCTCGTAATCCTTTTCGCAAATGAAAATAATCAATTAATCAATTACTTTAATAGCTTGCCACTTAAAATTTCCAACTTTGAAACAATTTTATTCCATAGAATTACCAGACAAATCTCAGTTTTCATGCAACGCGTGATAATAAATACTCCTCGCCGCACCGCGGCACGCGCGGCGCGGTATGAGCTAATAACAGCTCAGATCGTTGTCAACGTGTTAGTTGGGTTACAGTGATTAGCGCTGGTGAATGATCAACTTGGCTTTTTGGCGAAGCCACGATGGGCGTTGTAAAGCTCTCTGTCTTCTGAGGCTCCGACAGGCTGCTATATAGTTCACTATCATGGAAAGATTAAGAATGTGACAGCCTCTTGATAAACATGCAAAGTTAAATATTGCATTCAAGTTCCGCCCATACATATCCTTAGAAGATTATTGCATAGTATGCCTCTCAAACAAATCAACTCGCCATTTAACGTAATTTGCTCTCGTGATGTGCTTTGAGCTGATTAGGAGCAGTACACATCACTCTGTAAGTATAGAGTCTTCTCACGTGGACCAATTCAGTAGTTACAGAGAATATGCCAGATTCGTGCAAAAGTAATTAACGTTTATGTTTCGTTAAAATGCCGTCTGACATTAGAATATGTTCTTAGACTATTTTATACATCATTTTAATTCTCATTTCCCGTCTCCGTCGTACAGATTATCGTATTTTACTTATGTTTATTTTATATTTTTTTAGACTATAAAAAATCTGTTGGACTAAAAGTAAATTCGATCAACTTCCTTATTCAAGTTAAAAATGGGTTGAGAAAAAGCAGAGATAACTCGCAACATCAAAGACGCATGTGGCTCACGAAGTGCTATTAAACGTACCATGCAGTGGTGATTCAAGAAGTTTCGTAAAGGCGACGAGAGCCTTAGATGAGGAACGTAATTACAGGCCATGAGACGTTGATAACGACCAATTGAAAGCATACACCAGAGCTGATCCTTTTGAGACTGGGGATGTTTCAAAAGAAATTGTCGTCGACTATCCTATGGTCGTTCGTATCTGAAGCGAACTAAAAGGATGAAAAGCGCAATAATGGGTGCCTCATGAACTTTGCGAATAATTTCGTCGTTTTGAGGTGTTTTCTTCTCTTCTTCTATGCATCAACCAAGAACTACTTTTCAATGAAAATGTAACGTGCGACGAAAATGGATGTTATACGGGAACCAATGACAATCAGTTCAATGTTTGAGCTGAGAAAATGCTTTAAAGTACTTCTGAAAGCCAGAAGTGCACCAGAAAAGGTCATGATCACTGTGTGGTGTGTGTGCTGGAGGTCTTATTCAGCACAGCTTTCTGGACCACGGCGAAACATTTGCACCTAAGAGGTATGCTCAACAATTCAATGATAGAGCGAAATGTTGCTACGGCTACAACAGGCACTGGTCAGCAAAAAGGGCCTAGTTCTTGTCCACGACAATGCGCGATTACGCAATGCGCAACACGCCTTCTAAAAGTTGAAGAACTGGGCTACAAAGTGTTACCTCATTTTCCACATTTGCCGAACCTCGCGCCCACCGAGTACCACTCCTCATAGAATCTTAACAACTTCTTGCAGGGATAACGCTTTCACAACTAACAGGATGCAAAAAATGATTTCAGTACTCCGTCGATTCTCAAGGCATCAATTTTATTATACGGGAAGAAGCACACTTATTTGCTGCCAAATATGTGCTGATTACAATAATGATTTGAAGTAGCAGTCTTAAATCGTAATTAATTTTGCATCACCTGATAAGATCAAGCGTTTGCAGTTAGTCTATTTGTCAAAAATAATCCATGCATCCAATTCCATTATGTCTTGAAGAGGTGGTTAAATGCCTACTTGGTTCACAGAAAAACTGGCTAAGGATAAACGATGCTACAGATTAGTCGTAGAAACACCTCCTACAAAATGACAATCTCAGAAGGATGAGGGATTTAGCTAACTATAACCTCACGATCATACCGGCGATATCATTTGTGCATTACTCCCCAATGTGCAACTAGCCTCTAAAAACAAAATTAGTTTCTAGCGAATTAAAAATAATGATTAGACTATCCCTAATTAATGATGTTTTTCTGTACTTATTTCAATAGTGAGACTTGTACATCAAAGAATGTTGAGAACATTCGCGGGAGTAAAACTCGTTTCTCCCTTTCGACCATACTGGGGACCTGAAGCGTTAACAGCCAACCTTTGAAGGGTTTATTTTGGTAAGCACATAGTGACACTAAAGTAAGTAAGTTGCCACCTTTTGAACACTCGGAATCTGTACCACTTCTCTGTCTCATTGCTTTTCAGCAGTGTCACTACATCAGCGTAAACTTAGTGAAATGCAGAACCTTGGCATCGGTGCTGTTGTAATGGCACGCATTTCCGATATGAGTGAAATGCGGTTATCATTACTACCGAATTTAAATTTTTTGCTATTCAGTCAGCATTTTTGCATGTAAGATCAAAACATCATAGCTTTTAGTCGACTATTTTGAGATCTCAATTCGAAATTCAGTACAGTCTAATAGAATGTTTTAAGTCTTCATGTGATCTGTTATGGCACTACCAGTGCTAGGCGTACGTTATAGAAGGACTCATGAAAGCTTTGAAACATTCTTATGACTATATGTTGAATTTTTGAAGTAAGCCCAAAATAGTTGATTGAAAGCTATTCGGCAACTAATTACTCTGAATAAGCATCACGATGAGTGAACTTTTCACCTGACGCAGAGTAAAGCATGTTTGGCGTCGATTCCTATGATAGGGAGTGAGTAGCCAATGGTACGTACTACTGATGAGGCTTCCTAGAAAGTCGAAACGTGCAGCTAACACTAGAAGTGCCATAACAAACCTCGCGAAAGGCTTGAAACATTCTATCAGACTATATTCATCAAAAACAGTAACACAGAGAATAAGCATAGTAAAATCTATCTTTATTACTCAAAATCATTGTGCATTTTCAGGCAGTTTTTTTAGCCTGTTACAAACTCGTTCCATTCAATTCTTAGTGCGCAAGTCTACAGGCTCTCCTTTAGACGAATAAAATTCCAAAATTTGTTCCGAATTCTTCACTAAAGTTGTTATCTCGATATTACACAGGTAAATTTCTAGTTTCATTGATAAGAGGACACTTTGAAACAAACTTGACCCAAGCTTCCTACCGTAGTTGGATTATCGATCGATTTTCACGACAGTGAAAACATAAAAAACTACAGAGTATCACAGGGCAATGATTGAATCGTGGACTGACTTGACATCTGCATCCACAAAAAAAGCTCTCCCATATAATTGAGAAAAGACCATGAACAAAGAGAAACACCAAATGGATTTCTATATAGTTGCAATAACAGTTCAGTAATACAATATTTTCAAATCGACTAACTTCTATGAGGAAAGGACTAGCTATGATTTAATCGTAGGCAATTTCAACTTTTGCATCGTAAGTGTTAACATCTCCCTTGACTACAAAATAGTAAAAAGGAATGAATCTGTCACAGATTTTTTATCCTATGAGACACTGTAGTTCGAGCATCATATGTAGAATTAGAGTGAGTCTGTTTACGTGACAATTTTTTACAGTGTCTTCTAGAGCCTCTCTACCGTAAGTGGCTAATAACTGTAAAGATACTCCTACTCGAGATTTTGAGAAAAGTACAAATCTGCAAAATTTTCACGATCTTCTAGTCGCTTCACGCTATTATTGCTCATAGTTCTCATAAAGTTGCTATTCTTTTCATTGCTCTTACAAAACACATTAATCAGAACTGTCGCCTGTCACTTCCTCCACTTTATTCTTACCCGTTACCCATTATCACGTAGCACAGGGATTTAAACGCGTTGCAAATGACATGATCGTTCGTCGTCTAATCTCACGCTGATCAAATTCTTTGTCAGTCCCGAGTCGACAATTTAATACTAGACTAGTCCAAAGGTATAAAAGCATCCAGGATATACATCAATACGCCCTCTTAAGATAGGAATAAGTCAAATGTGAACTCAGTCACTCCATGCCTAACTAAATTGAGTGGAATTTATGGTGCGTCACTCATATAATAATATACACCTAAATTTTCTTATCCTTCGATCAGCAATAAATGCATGATATGAGAGAGTAAGAAGGACTCATAATGTAGACATCGTTTTCGTCAGTCATTTTTGATGCGATCTTCTCCGGGAAATGTGCTTGAAAAGTGAACGGTGAGCATTCATTGTGGCATCTCATGCTATTATCTTATCTGCAAATCGTCGTTACACCCTATCTTATTTGAGAATTCGCCAGAAAAGCGTCGATGTAACGTGATATCACAGTGTACTGATTATGATTCATTTTAAAGAATTACTTTTCCAGGAACTGTTATTACTACTATTTTCATTGGTATTGTTATCAACCGAAAGCTCTGCCCGAGTGGCTAGCAAGAAACGGTGCGGCTGGACGAGTAATTAATCCCACAGCCTCCGAATATTCTTCGGGTATCATTCACGAATAGCCCAGTAAACGCTCAAGCCGGACTATCTTTGAGATTATAAGGAGAGTATTCGACCAGTGTTCTACAATGTTTGTCAAGAAGATGAGATCTTTTAGCAAGCGGGTAGACGAGTCCAATGCTATCATACTAAGGAGACACACACAGGAAAAATAAAATAAAATAAAAAAAGAAAAATTTGTGATACAGGCTAAATAAAATGTAAGTGAAGATGATCTCTTAATATATTTTGAGTAAAAGAAAACAAGAGAGTGATAATTTGTCGGTGATGACATATTCAACTCTTCAAATTTTGAGCTGTTGGAGAAAGAAGTGGTCTCAAGAAAGTGCATAATCCGCAGCTGCATTGGTTAGGCTCGTTTCCAATTTGAGAAAGTATCCTATGATGTCAACTTACACCTTACCCATGAAAAAGTGCTTGATGTGCAAAAGCTTTTAATTTTACATATGGTTGGAATTTACAACTTCCTCATTGAGGTGAATCTTTTATCTCGTTCTTTGCTCTTTTTGAATTGTTTCATTTTTTTATTTGCTTATTTTTATTTCACATTCTATATTTTCATGGTCATTTTTATCCTAATCTATTTATAATGCAATATTATTCTTGTTTATCATATTTTGACTTATTTCACCCGTATTGCATACTATCATCACTCATTATTTATTTCATTTTGATTTTCTGTTTGAATTCACCTATGAGTTCGAAGGCACATAAGTTATATCATCCAAATCAAATACACAAAGCAATAAATTGAATTGAACCTCATTTTGCCAGATCACTGATTTCAGCCTTGCACCATCCTGGATACGAAACGACGCTGCCGTTGGTCGAGCATCTTAAATGCAACGTAACAAGAAAGTGCTATGGAGGAGCTTCACTAATAATATAATGCTCATGTGATCTACTGCACAAGGATTTTCGTTCCCTATCCTTATCTTAATATTTTTACACTACATAAGCAAAATGTTACAAATTTCCCAACTCTTCGCCTAATACTGCATAATTTTCCACTTTTCTTTTCTTCAAATGATTCGCGATCGAATCATTTCATACATTTCATATAAATCACCTCTGAAATAGGTATACCACATTGTTATCTGCTAAGTATGGTGTAATAAACACTGCTTGACAGTGGACATCTACTTGGAAGCTGTTCGCAATAAAAATGAGATGTGAACGTTTTCTATTGGCCTCTGTATTGATCAACTTGCTCTATTCGTAATATTAAACGCGCCCTGGATAGGGTGAAATGCGGGTTTCAGTACCGCCTGACGCAAAACCTTCGCACATCACTCTACTTCGCTGAAAAAAATTGTCTAGCAGCTGACGTCGTTTGACTGATTCGACCAAGACAAGATCATAATCCAACTGAACAGTAACCTGAAGAACAGCTCCTGATACACATTTGATTTCATCATTGCACAAACTAATGGAACAAAGGATCATATAGCCACACGGCCGCTGAATTGATAATTTGCGTCAATAAAATTCTCTCAAGAGACGTTCACTTGCCGATTGCAGTGCGCATGAGGAAGTGGTTGATTTGCAATTCAACTAATGCGATACATACGAAGATACATTTTCATCTATCATCACGTTCATAAAATATGGCATTAAGGATTCGATAAATCGACAGTGCCCATTATGTTTTTCTTTTGTCGTTCGTAAGCAAATACTTTGCAAGAATCTTGTGCTTGAGATTTTTCACTACAATAAGTGGAAAACTTAGAAAATTAATCTTTATTTAAAGCTTCACGAGGTTGGTATGTTTTCTCCAATCGATTGTTCTTCTTTGCGGTCGATGGGTTTTCGCGATTGCTTGTGGCTGACGTTTCAGCGAATACGCCTTCTTCAGAGCCTGAACGTATATAATCGTTGTAGCTTTATTTATATGACTATTACTGTGAAGAGGAAAATAAACGAAAATATACGGTGTTAATAAGCGATAACTGACTCTGGGAAACCACTCACCTTACCATCTATCAGGGACTACCTATGTTGTTAGCGCCAGGGTGACGTATGAGCCCGCCCCCATGTCACTAGGTCAAATTATGTATAGGTACCATCTGAGACCCATTCTAGAAATCAATCTGAGATAGGGTGCCATGTGGTTGGTTATGCTTAAGGACACTCTCCCTTTTTGTTCATTTGCGGGTTTCTGGAATTTATCCAGAAAGCTTCAAGAGTCTTTCGCGCCGATGTTTTTGGTTCGTGCCCCAGGATTTTGACTACTACCTCGAAGTCGTCATCGCTGTGTCTTTGCATCCTGTGGTACCTAGAGGTTTACTTGGGTTTATTTGTTTTTCCGTCTAGGTGTTCTTTAATGCGGATGTGAAGTGGTCTGCCTGTTTCGCCAATATATTCGCCACCACATGTCTTAGAAGAGATAGGGTATATCGTACCTACGCTCATGCAATCGCCGTCTCTACCGTTGGGACAAATAACGCAGTCCTTTGTATTACATAGACGGTCATACAAGCGGTTTCGAACTAATTGACGACGCAGTGTTTAGGAGGAATTTTTACAATTCCTACAGAATCTTCTAGACCACTGTTTTTTAGACACTTTCTAATAGCGGTACTGACTTCGTCTGTTATGAAAGGTAGTATAAGAGGTACCTTATTGTTTAGATGTGGCGCCCTGTCGTTCCCATTGCGAGGCTTTTCGCTCCTTTTGGGCCTAACGTTAGTTGTCTTTTTCTTTGTACCCATTAGAAATGGCTATCTTTCGCGCTAAGTCTAGTGATTCCCTTCTTTCATCGTCTCCCGTACAAACACTTACAGCTGTTCGATACATATTTCGGATAAGTGCCTTTTTAGTATGTGAGGGATGGGAAGAAAGGTGATGTACTAAGATGTTTTTGTTACTAGGCTTGCGATACCATTTTGTGTTGTAGCCTTGTCTCTCATTAAGTTGAACTTGAACGTTCAAGGAGGGAAGCCAGCTCTCTGGATCTTTGTTGTTCTCGCGTCAACTTACTAAACTCTGACTGTCCGTTCAGAATTTCGAAATCTATCCATCCTCTGGTAGAGCAGATGATAACAATCGTCTATATACGCAGTAGAGTATGGACGCGATGGAGAACTGGAGCTTCCACTTTTGACATGAAGCGATGGCTGAGCTGGTGCTAGTCTTTGCCCCATTGCCAACCCTCTAATTTGTGCGAAATATTTTCCCGACCACCTAAATATCGAACAGCTTAGACATGACTAAGGAGTGTGATAAGCTGTTGGACCGACAAGCCAAACATATCTACGTTTTCTATGTTTTCTTATCAGTAATTCATGAGTGGCTTGTATTGCGACGTCATTTGAGACGCTTGTATAGAGCGCTGTGACATCAAACGACTCCATTACATACGTATGATTTGGACGCGCATTTTTAAGGTGCTCTAGGAATATATTGGTGTTGGGGAGATGGGTTGTATGAACTTAGTAATTGCTGACAAAATGAGGCCAAGAAACCATGTTATCCTATCCGTCCGCCCGCCTACACAGCTAATGATTGGTCTAACTTCTGAACGTAGAAGATCGGTAGACCCGAAATCATTAGTAGAAATTTTATGTGTTTTAATGAGTGTGTATAGGACGGGCAAGTTGGTGATTCAATTTTTAGTTGACGGATAAGGATTGTTGTAAACCCGCAGCTTTTGCCGTTCGGACCCATTCTTCATTCAATTTTCGGCATTGTAGAGGGTTGCAGATTGGGCGATAATTGCCTATGTCGTGAAGGTCTTCCTTGTTTGAACAACAATACGGTCTTGCTGGTTTTCCATTGAATAGGGACCTTGCATTCTGACAGGTAGCGAGGTGAAGAGCCGAGCCAGGGTGTTGATGAGAACTGGCGGCAGGTTCTTCAGGTATTCTGGTCTAATCCTGTCTGAACCGCGTGTTGTTCTGTTTTTCACCGACGATATAGCATGTCGGATTTCGGAAGGAAGGACCGGTGGAACGACATGTTCGTCCTCTTTCAATTTATATGACGGTAAGAGAACATGGCTAGCGAAGAGATCCGAGCAGTATTTGTAGATGATTTTCTCCATAGCCCTTGTGGAAGCTGTAAGTGTCCGTCAGGGTATCGGAGTGCAATCATCTTGGTCTTATAGTTGGCGAAGCCTCGCTGGGCTTTGCGAATGCTCTTCCCAGCTTTTGCAGCTTCTGCCATAACTGCTGCTCTTCTCTCTTTGAGGTCTTCTTTTATCGCTTCTCTGCATCGTTTCGCAAGTTCGGACGTAAGGTTTCGGTTCCCTGTAGCTCGTGCAATTCCACGCTCACGTATCAGCTCGAGTGTCTGCGGAGACAAGCGTCTCTATCGTGACCTTAGGACTCTCGGCTTTCATAGCGCTAACGTGAAGATATTCAACGAGTCGATCGTATTCTTCGTCGATGTTGTCGACAACGGTATCTTCCCAAGAGCCGACTAATGATTTGAATACATCCCAGTTTATGGTAGTTCTGGGACTTCGTTGTTTGAATTTAGCGGCTTTCTCTCCTCTCCTCGAAAATCGGAACGTTGCGCGAAGGAGGCGATGGTCTGATCCGTGTAGAAATTGGGAACAACAGCGACGTCGGTCTAGGCTAAACCTTCGATTTACTATGATGTGATCTATTTCGCTATGGTACTCTCCATTGGGAGACTCCCACGTCCATCGCTGAGAAAGAGGCTTCTGGAATTGCGAGTTACCATGGATGCTTTGGGTCGTCATGATAAACTCGGTTAGCCTCTCACCCTGTTCATTCCATTCTAGTCCGTGGATCCCTATGTGACGTTCTTCAGACGTTCTTCTAGGTCCAATTTTTGTGTTAAAGTCTCCGACAATGACCTTGAAGAATGTATGATCTTCTCTGAAGAATTTTTCGAGATCTATATAGAACGATTCGACTTCGTCTTCGTCATAGCTTAATGTTGGTGCGCAAGCAACGAAGATGGTCAAAGCCTGGCATAGAACCACATCGTTTCAACCGTAATCGTCCGATGCGGGTTGTTAGTTGTTCAAACGAATCAATTCCAAAAAAAAAGAAGAAATGGTTTTAGCCTAAAACGAGGTTGGTACGCCAGGGCCATACACCGGTGTTTCGGAGGCTCGTCCTCCTCGTCAGTGACCCCCGCCCCACATTAAGCCCTGCATTATAGCAAGGAGGGAGGCGTATGTGGTAAGTGGTGATGGCATAGTGTACTATGACACTGGTCCATCACCATCAGTCGATGTTTCGGCTTTTAGGCTAAAACGAATCAATGTTCACGGTCAAATTCGATTTGACGAGGACGCCAACGCCACCGACACCTCTGCGATCGCATGTTCCAAGGAACAGTTCTTCTCCAGTGTCATAGACAGCGTGAAAAGGATGGCGCCTTCTCGTCTCTGCCAGGCCAATGACGTCGTACCTTATTCTTCTTGCTTGAATCAATAGATCTTCTACAGCGGATTGTTGAGCAAGGGTTCTTGCGTTGTAGGTACAGATCGTCATTTTAGTCCGTTTCGATCTTGGCAGCCTAGTTCGGCCCTGAGATTTCAGCAGCCTCTCCGTACTCGTCCTACCTGGCGCTGCCGTACCAGGGGCTCTTGCGGTGGTCAGGGGAATGAGGCCCATATTTGTTACTGTTTTGGCATTTTGATACCCAACGTGTAGCTTGCCAGGCTCTAAACGTGGGGGCTGGGTACTCACGAGTAGCTTGCCAGTCTCTCTCGAAGAAGCGGGAGGAGCTTATTTGTTGGAGGCGACTCCTAACCGCCTCCCATGTACTTCCTAGCCGCTTGATTGCAGGCTTTTGGCCGACTTGACTCGTAGAAATAGAGTTTTGTCAAGTCGGCGCTGTAGAAGTAGGGAGCTCGTCCCCTGAATCCACCTGCGTCTCTGGGAAGCACACGGTCGCTTTTGGTTCGCGTTTTATTCCCCTATCCACCACCTGGGGACGCGCCACGTGCCCTCGCGACTAACCGGCGGGATCCCTCAAGAGGGAGGTGCGTGGATAACAATATATAGCATGACATATTTACATATGTCATTTATACATGTAGGGTAACAACAATAATGCAATTCAAACAATAAATTGTTAACACAACGATCAAGTTGTTTAAATGGAATTTATGAGAAAATGCGGATAAGTGTATGCAGCGGAAAATTTGCTTTCAAGTGCTACGTTAATATCATGATCGAAAAGAATGCGAAAAAAGTTGGAGAGTGTCGTTGCCTCATGGATTTATGTTTCGTATCAGGAAGTACTAATTTGTAAAACAAACCTGAACGCCTTTTTTGCTGTAATTACGTTCACAAAAGAACATTCATTATTAATCAACACTAAGAATAACACCAAAAGACCTGCTGTGAAGCGCCGTGGGAGGAGATTGAGCCAGAAATCTTTTCCAGTAGCGCTGCATCACCAACCACTCGGCTAGTCATCACTGTAATGACAAAAAATGCTAGAATGACTCTACATAAGCTATTTACAAATACTTTCAAGAACAACCTTGTGTTCTATGAAAACTCGCTTCATAAGTGATAGACGTTCTTGAAACAGCAGGGACGTACTGCTGGTCTAATAGCAACTATTTTGGGTCAGCTCGGTGTCAACGTTCTCTACACACCATTACAATGTCACAGTTATGATTAGCCTAACAAGGCAATGTATGTTTTCGATTTGTAACATCAATTGGGGTAATTCAAACACATCTGCACGCATTTTCCGAGCAGAAATTTTAGAAAAAATCGCCGTGCGTTAAAGTGCTCTGGATCATCTTATGACCGAAATGGGACGGGTCTGTTATGAAGTACACAAATAAACTTCTTCAGTGTTTTTCCAGCTTTTTTTTGATGCCTTATTGGGTTATTACGATTTTGATATAGAGATTTTACCCGATCGTGCGATTCCGGTACCTTCGTTTCCTTAACAGCAACGATTTATGTAAAATTGCTCAAACTATGACCCACTCAGGAAATTTCTAGTTTATATGACATATCTATTATATAAATATAAATGTAACTTGTATAAAAGTGCAAAACATTTTTTGCAAACGATCACGTTTACACATTTTTGGAAAAGCTATCTCTCGAATGATCTGAGTAATTAATGCAGTATTTTTGCACGAACCTTTTTATTGATCAAAAACGGGTTGGGTAAACGTGAAAATCATTAAAGGACTTTAATTTTTTTCCTGTGTGACTACTTAGCAAACATCGGTGTTGGATTAAACGAGTCTGTTGCAAATTATGCAAGAAATGATGTTAAGACCTGTGTCATCGTCGGATACACGATCACGACGACCATGTTCCACCACTACCAATGGGTGGGGTATGCGGGGATGACGTGTGTGGCAGTGAAAGGCATGAATTACATGCCTATCGACCCTCTGCACTTTTCCATCTCAGGAACTCTTACGGTTCGAGCTGTTTCTATCTATCCTCAACAACTTTTCTTAGTAAACAAGATAACTTGTTCGGACTTCATGCCTCATCATGGCGACTGGAAGGGAGATGTGGCAACGGTAGTGAACAGAGTCTTTCGAATGATTATACCAGGTCCATTTGGATCACACTGCCCTCGGCAGTAGCACTGTCACTTAAAAACGTGGATTTAATAGGGACACTTCAGAATTAAATATCCACTTCTGTGGATTTTTTTATGCTACAGTATCAAGAAATCAATAGACAACAAACCAGTCAAGTGCTGCGTAGTCAAGGGAACGCGAAAAATCTTGTATCACAGTGTACTACACGAAGACCTGAGTACTCCCAAACTACCAGGCTCAAAATTCACGCGTGAAATGAGCGGACGGATATGTGAGCGCTTTCAACTGAAGAAAGCACCTTACTAAACACCGAAAATTTTAGTGGGGAATGGATTGAAACAATTAGTTCAGTGGAGAAGAGAGAGAAGTACCAGAATTGTCGTGAAATACTCAAACAGGTTACATATAAATGAGGACGCTCAGAGAGTCAAAAAGCAAACACAGTCAAAGAGAAACTTTGTAAAGCGCAAAACGCGCTAGCCTCTCAGCCACGCGATATTTTCTCACTCGGCAGTAGCCAGAATTGTGCGAAACAATGACGACGTGATAGTTCCCTGATGCGCGTGACCAGCAGAAAATCCAAGCGCATGACATTGCGAACGATGGCACATATATTACCAGCCCTTCGAGGCTCAAGAGGTTAATGTTTCTGAATGCATCGCTAACGTTTGCAGATTAGTGTGCTTGTGGCAGAGAAATTTGAAGATTCGGATTCCGTCTTAATTTTTTTGCGGTGCTGAACACAAACTATACTTAAGGCTGAAGAAATACTGTATAAAAGTATACCTACGGCAATGACGATGTAACAAAGTTTTTCCATATCTGTGTAGGGATATAAAATGCATATACTCTAAAGGATTAAAAGATCCCGATTAGTTGTCGCAAGACCACTATAGGAGCTCAGGAGTGACGGCTTTTGTCGATACGATTATCGTAGTATACCGCCACTATGTACCGTCATCGCTAATTGACGATATGATCAAAATTATCACCAGATGTTGAAGAAAGCTTTGGGATTTATGTGTGAGGTGAACAAACACACCAAGATAATGGAATGATAGCCAACGTGGTTTTCGTTGATACGGTAATCGTAGAGCACTGTAACGACGTACGTCCTTGCTGATTGATAATCCAATTCCCCTCACCTGTAGATATTTTTCTATGAAATATAGTCAGTTATTTAAATCACTGTTAAGACCGAAAATCATAGTCGCTGCAAAGAAAGCTAGCATGATGTTTATTGATGCGGTATCCGTAGCAAACCGTAACTACGTACAACATTTGGTAAATGACGATCCAATAGCTTCACCTGCCTAAATTCCACGTTGATTTTTCACGGGCACTCGGTGAGTGCATCTCGTTAAAGTGAAGGTGTGGTAGTTTCCAAATGAAATTTCGGATTTTTGTCGTCACTAAAAAAAGTTTAATCGTCAGTAAAAGAGAAAATTTGATAAAGACAATTCACTAAGACTATAATATCTGGTTGACATGCCAAAACAGCTATCAAACAATGAATTGCTTTTCAAAAGTGGTACTGCACATTGTAATGCGATGCGATTCCAGAGATAATTGGAAGAAATTTTTCCAAAGCTAGTGAACTTCAGAAGTTGGACGTTTTATAGCAGTTGTATAAGGGACTTTGCTTTAATGTCCTATGGGTAAAAATTTTTATAAATCCACTTATACTCTACGTGAATATCGCTTCATCTCCGCAACCTGGGAAATCCTGCCAATGTTTTCTACAAGCACCATATTTTTGGAATGGAAACCCACATTCTCACAGGAAAACATATTTCGGACTCTTATGGAACGAAATCATGCTTTTTTTATTAACATTTATCCACATCTCACTCACGTTTATCATTCATTACCTAAATCAAGAGCGATCACTTCTATTCATTGCTGTGAATAGCCGTCAACAATAAATAATTAGTATAATGTCGTCAAATGGTGAATCACATTATCTGTTTGCAATTCCGAATGAAACATTGAGATAAATTTTCTTGATCTCAACATAATCCCGTGACATATACCTCAAATCGTCATTGTGATGATAAGTAACAGAGAAATGGATAGTTTGAGAAAAATAGTGTTGCACAGTGCATGCGATAGCACTAAGCTCACCCCAATTTTCCCATTACCAGTGTATTTTAGGAGTTGGGACCTTTATCACTTGTATCACCTGTGTCCCGCTCATCGTCGAATGACTCGAACTGGTACCACCAACACTTCCACTTTTTCCTATCGCGTGCAAGAGCAGCTCAGTGCGTCGTCCTCGCTCTAGAGATTCACTG
This sequence comes from Parelaphostrongylus tenuis, assembly GCA_019055375.1. Taxonomy (NCBI): domain Eukaryota; kingdom Metazoa; phylum Nematoda; class Chromadorea; order Rhabditida; family Metastrongylidae; genus Parelaphostrongylus; species Parelaphostrongylus tenuis. The sequence goes on from JAHQIW010001050.1 coordinate 104,060, forward strand.
AGCATCATATCTTTTTTCTATGGCTTTCATAAAGAAATCGGACCACCGGGTAGTTGTCTTCCTACAAAGTGCTTGAAATTCCGAGAAATCCAGTAAGTAACGGCTCTCGTCCATCAGTTGTCGTTGAAGCTCATCACGTGCCCACCCACCTTATTTTTGATTTGCCGTCGTTTAGAACGGCGTCTTTGATACTCGATCTTTGATATATGTCGGAACTTTGGATCCTTTCTCTCATTCGCGAGATAAGGGAAATTCCCATCATCGGCCTTTCGACTCCGCATAACGTTAAGTGATCTTTCATCCTGCTTACGTATGGACCAGACTTCTGCTGCATACGTCAGAGCAGGGATAATTGTCTAGTCGAAAGGGTGGGCATAAAGTCGGATGTTCTTTGTCCTCTTCACTACATCCTCGATGCTCTTAAACGTTCCCCAAGTTGCTCGTTTCCTCCTGCTCAACTCTGGAGCTAGGCCGTTCATCATTTGATTTCACGACCTAGATACTCGTGACTTAAACATTCGGAAATTTTCGTTCCCTTGAGCGTGAATGGGGCATTCAAAACGCATCCGTTCCCCGTGAACATCGTTTTCCCTAGATTTAGTTGAAGACCAATCTTTCCACAGGCGTCCTCGGAATCCGTCAACACTCGTTTTGCTTGATTGATGCTTGGTGATATGAGGGCGCTGTCATCAGCAAAGCGAAGATGGTTTGATTGTCGACAGTCAATTTTCACTTCCCATATCGTTTCATTCTGATATTTGAGCGACGTTTCAAAGAGTTACCTGTCACCTGTCATCCCACTGATCGTTGGGTAACTCGAGTGGATACCAGCAATACTTCCATTTTTTCCTAGTCGCCTGCAGGAGTAACCCAGTGGGTCCTCCTCCCTCTATGTATTCGCTGAGCCTCATATTTCCTCTAAACCTTTGGAAAGTACCAGTGAACAGTTTTGGCGATATTGTGTCACCTTGTCGAACCCCTCTTCTTACTTTGATGGTGATTTTGTTGAAGAATGGAGATATTCTGGTAGTGAAATCGTTGTATAGCTCGAAAAGGATCATTATGCGCCGAGTAGGGACACCCTGATTACCCAAAGTCTCCATAACCGCTTCTATTTCTACTGGATCAAAGGTTTTCTTTAAATCGATGAATGTGAGACAGAGCGGCAGTTTGTACTCTTGTGTCTTGTGATCGTGTGAATGTGATCTATTGTTCTAAAAACTTTTCGGAACCCTGCTTGTTCGCACGGTTGTCCTTCGTCCAATGTTTTGTCAACTCTGTTTAGGATGACTCGAGCGGATAATTTGTTGACAAGGATAGCGAGCAGGTTGGGCGATAGCTGCCTATGTCTTGAAGGTCTCCCTTGTTGAACAACAACACAGTTGTGCTGGTCTTTCATTGAATGAGAATCTTGCATTCTGGCAGGTAGCGAGTGAAGAGCCGAGCCACTGTGTTGATGAGAATTGGCGGTAGGTTTTCAGGTGTTCTGGTCTGATCCTATTTGGACCGGGTGTTGTTCTGCTCTTCTCGGACGATGCAGCATGTCGAACTTCGGTAGGGACGACCGATGGAACGACGGATTCCATCCTCTTTCAATTTGTATGACGATAAGAGGACATGGTTAGCGAAGAGATCCGAGTAGTACTGGGTGGGTGAGTTTCTCCATTGCCCTTGTAAAAGTTGTATGCGTCCCATCAGGTCATCGGAGTGCAATCATCTTGGTCTTATAATTGGCGAAACCTCGCCGGGCTTTGCAAATGATCTTCGCAGCTTCTTCAGCTTTCGCAGTAACTGCTGCTCTTCTCTCTTTGATATCTTCTTTCGCCTCTCTGCAGCGTTTCGCATGTTCAGACTTAAGGTTTCGGTTACCTGTAGCTCGCGTGACTCCACGTTGATGTTTCAGCTCGAGTGTCTGCGAAGACAAGAGTCTCTTCGTGACTCTACGACTCTCTGCTTTCTTAGCGCCTCACGTGAAGATATTCAACGACCCGGTCATATGCTTCGTCGATGCCGTCGACAGCGGAGTCCCTCCCAAGAGCCCACTAGTAATTTGGATACATTCAGTTTATGGTAATTCTGAAACTTTGTTATTTGAGTTTAGCGGCTTTCTCTCCTCTTCCGCGAAAAACGGAACTTCGCACAAAGAAGTCCATGGTCTGATCCCGTGAAGAACTTAGGAACAACAGCGACCTCGGCCAGGCAAGACTTTCGATTTACTAAGATGTGGTCTATTCGCTGTGGTACTCTCCATTGGGAGATTCCCACGTCCATCACTGAGTGTGAGGCTTTTGGAAATGTGAGTTATCATAGATGTTTTGGGTCGTCGTGATATACTCGGATAGCCTCTCACCCTGTCCATCCATTCCAGTCCGTGGGTCGCAAGTGTAGCGCTGTTCAGACATTCTCCTCGGTCCAGTTTTCGCGCTAAAATCTCCAACAATGACCTCGAAGAAGGTATGGTCTTCTCTGAAGGTTTTTGCAAAGGTCCATATAAATGCTTCAACTTCGTCTTAGTCATAGCTTGATGTTGGTGCGTAAGCAACAAAGATGGCCAAAGCCGGCATTGATCCACATCGTTTCAACCGCAGTCGTCCGATACGGGTTGTTAGTTATTCGAATGAATCGATGGTCACTGTTAAAATCGGTTTGACGAGGACGCCAACGCTGCACGGCCGCCGACACCTCTGCTATAGCATGTTCCAAATTGAGACTTATGACTTATTACTGTGAAGCGTACGTAAACATGACATCTAAGACAGTGACGATCAAAAAATACTCGAATAATTAAGAAATTGTCACTTTTGGTTTTGAGTGTTTTTCTAAGACCGCTCTCAAATTTCAACATATCTCGTAATTATTATTTGAGCCAAAATGTCATGTAATCTGTTGAATGGGCTGACTTAGAGACCCGGATACACGTGTTTCGACATTGGTGGCCTCCTCAGTTAGGCAGTTACCTTTCGTCTTTAGCAAATCCTTTCGGAGCGCTCAGTCCCTAAGAATAGGCGATGAAAACATTTTTCACTGTGTGCCAAATGAGATTATCACTGAGCACACAGTGTTGTACACTTGATTGCTTTTGGCTGGTATCGCTAGTATATCATAGCTTTCGTTTCGAGTGCTTTCTTAAGACCACGCTCAAATTTCAACATATCTCGTAATTATTATTTTAGCCAACATGTCATGCCGTGGGTTCCAATGTAACGTTCTTTAGGCATTCATCTAGGCCCAATTTTCGCGTCAGAATCTTCAACAATGACCTTGAAGTAGGTATGGTCTTTTCTAAAGGGCTTTTCGAGGTTCATATAAAACTATTCGACTTCGTCTTCGTCATATCTTGATGTTGGTGCGTAAGCAACAAAGATGCTCAAAGCTGGCAAAGATCCACATCGTCATATCAGCAGTTGTTCAATCCAGGTTAATAACTGTTCATATGAATCGATTTTTATGATAAAATTCGATCCAATGAGAATGGCAGCCCCGCTGACACCTATACAGTCTTATGTTCCAGAAAGCAGTTCTTCCCCGGTGTCACAAACACCGTGGGATAGGAGACGTATTCTCGTCTTGATCAGGCCAGTGACGTCGTACCTAATCCTTTGTGGTTGCACTGATAGATTTTCTACAGCGGATTCGTATGCAAGTTCGTTAATTTACCGTTGTTGATGCTCCACACATTGAAATGATCTAAGGGGCAGAAGAAGAGGGAAGCTCTTATGACAAAAACGGAGTGCGAAATATTGTTATAATTTTATACATTTATTTCGAGTGTTTCCTTAAGACCACGCCCAAATTTCAATATATCTCATAATTACTATTTGGCTCAACATGTCATGTGGCCTGGTAATTTGCTCTTGTACGGCCCGATACACTTGTTTCGGTTCAAATAATCACCACCTGTATCACCTGTCGTCCCGTTGATCGTCGAGTGACTCGAGCGGGTACCAGCAACTCTTCCATTTTTCCCTATCGCGTGCAAGAGTAGCCCAGTGGGTCCTCCTTGCTCTAGGAATTCGCTGAGCATCATATCTTTCTTCCATCGCTTTCGTGAAGAAATCGGACCAACGGGTCAGTGGTCTTCCTTTAAAGCGCTTGACGTCCCGAGGAATCCAGTCGGTTAACGGCTCTCGTCCATCGGTTGTCGTTGAAGCGCATCACGTGTCCGGCCCACCTTATTTTCGATATCCTGGCGTGTAGAACGGCGTCTCTGATTTTCGATCGTTGAAAATCAGGGACAGAGTTTCGATCAAATATAGTCATGAGATATATTGAAATTTGAGGGTGGTCTTCATAGAACATCTGAGATAAAGGTATAATATTATAAAATACCAGCCAAAGAGCAATCGAGTGTATAACACTGTAAACTCGGTGATAGTTTCACTTAACTTAGAGTGTAAATCGTTCGCCTTCACTACCTCTTAGTGTGGAGACTGGAGACCCTACAGAGGATTTTCTAAAAAGGCTGAAAAGCGAAGGGCTCTGCCTAACTGACGAGACTGTAAGATCGAAACACGTATATCGTGCTTTGCAAGAGCCCATTACCAGACCACATGACATGCTGGCTCAAATAATAATTATGAGAGTACAAAATGTCTTGTGAAGCTGGACGAAAGGTTTGGAATATTTCTAGAAAATCAAAAATTTAGGCATAAATTTCAAGAAGACAGATTATTATTCTTTGAAATGAAAAACATCGTTTTCTGTGACTTTCTGCAATCCATCATCTTTGGGATTCTGTCGAAGTATTATTCCTTCGACTTCGATTCAAGGAATTCTTGATATGCTTCGTTGTTCAGCTTTGTTGGACGTCCTAAACGAGGCTGTCCACAAGGTCAAGATATTCGGCATTAAGGAATTGAAACCAGTGTTCAGCAGCAGTTGTGCCTTCTCCTTCAACTACTTGAATTTCATCGACTGCAGATAGCGACGAGAGACTTTTTCCCCAGTAGTGACAAAATAGAACACAAACTTTGATCGCATCATTGGGCACGTCGGAGGAGTTCAACAAAGTGAAATAAAGAAGAATAAACAGTATCTAGGGAAAATCCTAGATAAGAAACTGCAGTATTCCCATGATATGAATGGGAGCTGTCTCATGCATATTAAGTGCCCAGAACTTTTTTCCATCCTACTAATAGACTCATTCAAACTTAGCTGTCACCAGTAGTAGTATCAGACAAGTTTATTCGCTAACGTTACGACGACCTTACCTTCTTCAAAAGTGATGATTCGAGTCGATTGCCCACAGTAGTTCGTCCCATGATAAGACTTGTTAATATTGCCGAGGTTGAAGTGATGCCTATCATTCAATTTTTATTAACCTTTTGTTTGTGAAAAATGATTTCGGAACTAACTAAAGATCGACCATTTTGGGCATTTTTGAAGAGGACCATAATCTCTTTAGTCGATCCACTGCTGGTATGTAACTGGCACGCACCTCCGTATTGGATTCGTGAAAGTGATTATCAGCTTCCAGTAATCGTGAATTCTGCAAGCACTTATCTGGATACTGAAAGATTAGGCTCATAAGCTCAAATCAAGATACCACATTGCGAAGCAAAAAAGAAGCGTCCGTAGCCGAGCGGTTGTGATGATCGTCGAGGCGCGCTCAAACTAAACCACGCTCTCCAACCTCTCCGGCAGTTAACAGCAAACGCCCTACGAACGCCACATCCCGGCTGTTTTTGAGATTGCAAGAAGACATGCTCAACCAGTATTCTACGACGGTCACGCAGATTAAGAAAAAGGGAATTGAATGCTTGAAATACTGGAATTCACACGGTGAAAAAAACACTGTAACGACGGATCAATAAAGTGTCTAAAAAAGAAGCAATGTTTGTGTCATTTATATGACTTCACACTACTCACTGTTTGAGCATAATCTGGTCGGTAAATCCACAAATGGTGTTCCTTTGTTACAACTCTGACCGACCTCGGCAATCGCGTCTTCGGAATGATGGCGAAGCCTTGCGCTTTGCCAAACCATTACGACTTCTACTTTGTCCTACCATCTGAGCAACATTGCGCAACTCCTATTCTGCATGGCTTTTTAATCAGCTCCACTTTGTTGAATCGTTCTCGTAACACACCTATTCTCCTTGCAGTTTGCGGTGAAGTTTGTAGTAAACTCATGTAGCAGACTACACTGGGAGAAGACTGGTACATCTGTCGTCAGCGTAGGAGTGTTTTCCTTCATCGTCAATTAATTTCACCATATTATCAAGGGCTCAATTGTCACATTCCTACTTAATGAAGAACTGCATCACTGAATGTTTATACATTACATAGAATATACAGTAACTGACATATCGAATGCGAAATCACCATATTTTATGCATTTGACACAACATTCGCTTCAAAACACTATCAAGTGGTCACCAATACGAATGCAAAAGTCTTCACATCAATTACAATCGTTCCTCCTTACAGATATCCCAATAACTGCTGGGTCTTCTCATAAGTTTAGGCACCGGAACAGTAAATATCAAATTCATTAGCCAGAAGAATCAGCACCGCTTAGCAACACTATTTAGAGTAAGCACAGAAAGAGTGATAGCACTTACGGTAAGGGCAATACTTGGTCTAAACTACCGCCTAGGTTCAAATTTTTGCATGTCATTCAGCATTCTCGTATTATGGCGTTGTTCCATCCGTCTATATGTGCTGTTTCTCCTACACCTTACGACCATAGCTATCTTTTCGGCAAATAATAATGAGTACTGATTAATTGATTGAAAATGCTACGATATACTAACGATACCAGCAAGAGCTAATCGAGTGTACAACACTGTGTGTATAGTGATAATTTCATCTGACATACAGTGTAAAATGTTCGCCGTCGCCTGCTCTTAGTATAGGGGACTGAGCGCTCCGAGAGGATTGGCTTAAAACGAAGGATACTGCCCGACTGATGAGACCGTCAAAATTGAAACACGTGTATAGGGCTTTATAAGTTCGCCCATTTAACAGACCACATGACATGTTAGCTCAGGTAATAATTGCGAGATATGTTGAAATTATCATCTATTGTCGAAAAATTGACTTCATGAGTTGATGTGAGAAGAAAAAGCACATCTAGGTGAATGGAAGACTGTTAACATGATTTTGATCTTGATAACTTCGTGGTATAACGAATTGATGTACGATCTTCACTGAATGAATATTGTAGTAGTACGATCTTCTGTTGGCGGAAGTACAACTTCGTGAAAGATGTGTTAGGTGTGAAAAGGAAAAGCCTATATAGACGTGCAGAAGAACGCCAATATCTAAAAAAGCGGAAGATGAACAAAACTTATGGCGAAGAGGAGGGCAGCAGGTGGTTGTAGGACCCACATATCACTCTTCTTGGAACGCGTGCTAACCACTCCATAATCAATAGTTCACTATATAATCGAGACTTGCTTCGCTATCACCCTTTTCGCTATACAAGATATTGAAGCTGTCAGCAATCAACCGTCAACGGGTTCCGTCGGCTGCGCACTTCCCGTTTGATGTACAGAGTTTTGCTAAAAGAATCTTAAGTTATAACGCCAATATGATTCTATCTAAACGTTAACGCCGCAAGAAAAAATTACATACAATATTTGTTGACCAGTTAGTTAGTGTGACTTGCAGATATTTTTTGTCGAATGTGATGTTTTGTCAAAATCGCTATCACGAGAGATGATTGCGAATGCTGTGCAGGTTTTCTGCACCAATTGCTGCCCAATCGCCAACCCTCTACGTGCTCTATAAATTCGAACCATCTGAAGATTGAGAAGTTTAAGCACTCATTTAAAAGAGGCGTCATTTGCTTAATTCAAGCTGTACATGTTATTTATCCTTAGTAGTTTATAAATAGCTCTCGAGTGAGCAATGCGAAGTTAGTTAACACGTCTGTGTAAAGGCTGTAGAGTCAAAATGTTGCTACGAGCGCACTCGTCTACGTATAGGGCAAGAGTGCATAATTTGTCCAGCTATAAAAATGATGGATAATCACAGGAGCACAAATATAGTTTACCTGTTCTCTTATGAACGGTGGCTAAAGGATAGGTACGTCGGCGAAACGGGTAGGCTATTCTGTAGTATGAATGGACACCTAGTCGGCAAGCTAGGTAAACTGGGACGAATCGAATGCATGAAGTACTGGGACCCGCCATAGCAAAAAAAAAATATGGCGTGGATTACATAAAGTTTTCAAGTGAGAGTGAAGTTTACATGTAGTCAGCGCTGTACAAATGCCCATAACATACCGCATACATGGCTTGAAAATAACTATTAGGCAAAGTGGGGGCAGCAACCGAACCATTTTTATTCACGCGCATAAAATAGCCCATCACGGAACTGATTCAGCAGCGCCTATTACATTTCCCGTTATATTTGCCAGCCAATAATTTGCAAAAAAAATCTGTGTAAGAAAATTCTTCCTGCGCTGGAGTTGATTAGAGGCTTAGTGAATTGATTACTACCGTAAGGCAAAACATATAGTGGCAAAGATGCTTTTCAGAAAAGCTTCCCAATATATGTTTTTGAGCAGTTTTGAATCCTAACACAAATGGCCGCTTGATAGACAATAGCTTTCAATGTCAGTCATCCTCCGCACATGAAGGGTGTTCACCTTGTTGTTATAGATAAGATCTGAATCACTAACAGCAATGGTTAATCACTGTGAGCCCCATCTCAGATAGCTGTATTGATAATACTTGGAACACGATTGAGTAGCAAAATTTCAGGAACAAATCCTATTTGAACAGTGACAGAACAATTTGCATGAATCAAGAGTTGATTTTAGAAGCAGAAAAAGCAAAGGATTACAATTAAAACTAAAAGTGTTCAAACGTTGAAAAGTGAAAAACTTTATAAAGAAATTTTTGCTCATTTTTCTAAATAAAAAACTATATTACCAGGTAGTGTGGATATTTCCGGCAGTGTCACTGAATAATGATCGAGTCAATTTGGTATGAAAACAGGTGATAACCGTACTAAGGCTTTTCAGACTGAGGAAGTATAGCCGATCCTTTATAAATCTGGTACCAATCTTTGGACGATTATCAGAATCGGTACGTCCGAAACGTAATCATTCAAATACTGTGATTATATTGAACAGCATCGTTACAAGTGTTCTGTCCGTGTCTTATACAATTTTAAATCACAAAAAATCATTGCTTCGGTATAAAACTACCCGATGCCATTTTTTGCTTTCTCTGCACGCACGAGAGAAATAAAGAGACAGCACTCTATAAACATAGTTCTTTTTAGACACTTGGAGCGCTCAAAAGGGTAAAAAAGGAAGAAGCAACCTAGTGTCACCTCGATCGCCTGTAAGTATCCTTATTTCAACACTTAACATGAACTTTCAGGTGAATCAGAAAGAACAACATAAGCTATCACTAAACCATAACACCATTATTGGTTGTTTCTCGAGGAGGTTTAGTGCTGTGTCTGAATCTTTCAATGTATTTCCATAGTTGCATCTGTCTTAGTCATTACACTGCCATCATCAGCGAAAGTTGAAGGAGCTGGATAAGTGCGGCTCATGCTGTTAAGATTTTGGTGAAACTAGTACTTGGCTTTTCCAACTGGTAACTTGGTTCATAGCGTTTATGTCTAAACTTGCACAATATGACGACGGCGTTACGCCCACTTCAAAATCGCTTACATGTAGGAAATGGTATTTTACGCGTGCATCTCTATAAAGGTGGTCTGTTGCATCACAGAAATTGTTATATTCGCTGAAATTCATCCACATGCAGCCACTCACATTTATCTTGCTAGCATTTAAAACTGACGGCTATTTTATCTCATTAACTAATCTTCACATGATTTAAAACATTGAGTCGAGTCTTCTGCTGTGATTGCCAATGAGTACTGCCTTCTAAATTTCTAGGATAGTCTGCTAAAAGTGACTAGTCTGGACAACATGGCGATGTTTCAACACCTTCTCTCCTGATCCTCCTGCTGGCTATCACTGAAGTGTTGGGATGTGGAACACTTCCGGGTGGACCAGGTATTAGATAGAAATTACTTTTGTAATGTGAACATCTATAATTTAAGGAATGTAATTGTATGCTTTCACTTGAGTTTTTACCAGTTTCATTATATCACGACTCGAATTCGTCATTAATTAAAGGGCGATGTCTCCACTAAAACGGGTTTAGGTTCTTTTTATTAGTGGTCAAGCCAAATTGATCTGATTACATTATCTTGAGTTGGATAGTTGAGAGTACTAGTAGCTCATGATAGATTTTGACTTGATTCCTACTTCAACAAGATTTCGTTCTTCTGCACACAAGATTGGTTAATGTAAACCAGTTGACATACATCACGCTCCATTCAGTCCTCCTAGAATGTCTGCCAAGGAGAGAGGTTGCCCCCTCAATTTTTCAAATATCATGCTCCTTTAGTTCTTAAATAGTTAGTGCGATTACCATTTCTTTCTTTGACGGGTTCACTGCAATCAATCTTTTACTGATAACTTGACAATTTAAGTCGATTCTGCAACTATTCACTACTAAATCCTTGAATTCAGCTGCGATGAGAACATGGAGATTCAACGTTACCAGCTTCAGCTTGCCAGTGGCAATGGCGTTCTCTACTGCAGCAGAGACACGGGCAAAGGCTCCCGCAATTTCACCAAATTTTAATGCAGCAGAAGCACTTGTAAAACGTCTTGTGATACGAGAGGTAAGCTCACAGTTATAGAAAGCACGTCTTTTTGAGCAAAAGACGTCAATCGACACCACCAGCCACAGCGCACGCGCGGCGAAGCAGTCCGTCGTGCTATGTGGATAGTAGAGTTGCCAGTGCGAATAAGGTTAGTGGCTTGATCTCCTTCTAAGACGCTTCACAGCAGATTTTCATCGTTATTTTTTGTGCACTAGTTAGTCGTCTTCAGTCTAATACGCGCTACATCACACATATGCGCATACCAAGATTTTTATACTGTAAAAGCGTGACGCAAGCGACGAAATGATGTACTCATCACCATTTATTCAACAATTTGCAATTTATAACAAAACACATAGGCGGTATACCATTTGGTAAGACAATAAAACAGAAGTATATCATTTACTTATGGCATACATAGATCAACAACAAAAATTCATTTCAAGTATACAACAATACGTTCACAAGGCAATGCAAATACAGTAGGTTTTATGTGTAATTTGATAACATATGTTAGGCCTTTCATGAGGTCTGATAGGACACTTACACAGTGCTGAACACGTGTTTCGCCATTACAGCCTCATCAGCAGCACGGTGCTCTTCGGTTCAGCCAATCCCTTGAAGGGAAATTTATCCCCATCATTTGAAAGTAATCGACACCGAATTATTTTGATCACGCATGTCAGGTGAGAAAAATCCCATCATAGCGTCGACCATCAGTTGCATCATTCATAGCTGGTAAAACAGATCGTACCTTTACATTCGACTGTTTTCAATAATGACTTCGTTCAAAACAATATTAATATCGACCTTTCTTGTGCACGAACAGCAACTACGTAGTATCGCCGGGGCAGCAAATTTGATGTTCGGAGTTATAACATTCCGACCAGAATTGTGTTTTACACTGACTGCACCTAAAAATGTTTTTAGCATAATCTCGAGCATACTGAGAGCCTCCACTGAGCGACAACTCAACAGCAACGACTGACGTTGTCCACATGGCATCATTTTGAGAATGCGGCTAGTAATACAATGTAGAAATTATGTTTCCGAGTTTAACCCTTCACAACATCGTCGGAAGAAATGCGAAGAAGGTTGGATATGCGCTTTTTTGTCGTACATCATGCTCTGTTTCAAACGTAGTGAATTTTATGACATATGAGCGTTCTTTTTTTGCTGTAATTACGCTCATGGATGAATCTCTGATTACATTCGACAATACAAGAGTCTTCTACAGAGCGTCGTGGGGGAGGGGAGATCGAACCAGCAACATTCTTCGCAATGACCCGCTTTACTAACCACTCGGACTATAGACTGCACGCCCTGCGCGATGTCAGGGCTGATCTTGTAATCTAGGAGGTGTAGCGATGTGCTAAATAACTCATCATTATTGCAATACTACTCGAAAGTACTCAGATGGTTCCACATAGGTTATTTGAGAACACTTTCACAAACATTTTTTCATCTAACGAAAAATTGACTCTGTAGGTCACCGACGTTCTTGAACAGTAGGGACATGCCGCTGGTCTTCCTGATGCTGATAATCGAAATCATTTTGGATCAGCTCGGCATCAACGTTTTCTACACACCACTACAATGTCACAAAGTTGTGATCAACCCTCAGCAAATTATAATAGTATGTTTTTGGTTTGCATCAACCATGTCGAATAATTCTATACAGCTTCGCACAATTTCCACGGAGAAGTTTCAGGAATACCGCCTTGTGCTGAGTAATATCGTGGACTGTCTTATGTTAAGACATAGCCGAGTATGGTATGAACTTTTAGGGACATGAAAAATATTGCTAGTTTTTCTAGGTGCACTTATCTGACCTACTGAGCTTACACGATGTTGTTATGCAAACTTCGATGCTATCAGTCCGCTTCGGCGCCTTCGCTTTCTTCATGTCCAATTGACTTGAGTAAACTGCGCATATCACGCCAAAACTGAAGAACAAATTCGAGTGCTCAAGATCGAAAGTGAGGTGCACATATAATAAGAAAAATTTTCGATCTGTGATTTGTCTTTATATGATTTGTTTGATTGGATACTCTATTTTAAACAAATTAAGGACAAGTCTTGTAAGCGACCATTCATACAATTTTGAGAACTATCTCTGAAATGATTTGGGCATTTTATGCAAAACTTTTACAGGAGCCGTTCTATTGTTGAAAAGAATCAATTAAGAGAACGTGTAAACCATCGAAAGAGCTGCAATGCTCATTTTTGTCTGCCATTACTTAGAATTGACATTTGAATAAAGGCGCTTATTGCAGTAAATCGAGAAATGATGATAAGGACCTGCGTAATCGTCAGTAACACTGTGACGACGACATGTCCGCCAGCGCCACCGCCAGCACCACCGGCAGGAGCCAGCACCACAGCAGCAGCAGCGGCGGAAATGTGTATGCCAGCCACAGGCATGAATTTCGCGCCCATTCCTCCTCAGCACTTATCGATTTCAGGGACTCTCACGGTTCGAACTGTTTTGTTTTCTTTTTGTTCAACTACGTTTTGTAAGCAAAAGTGGTTTGTTCAGACCTCAAATATCATCATGGCCAATTGGAGCAGAGAGATGTGGCAAAGTGTAGTGAACAGAGTGCTTCGAATGACAACATCAGGTCCGTTTCGAACGCACTTCGCCACGGCATTTGCCACCGTCATCTGAAACGTGAATTCAGTGGAGAACATTCAATAATGAATTATTGAACTTATGTAATTTTTATGCTACAACCTTACTAAGCAAATAAAAAAGCATGCCGTTAAAGTGTTCAATAGTCAGAGGAAATTATGTGCAACGGGATGCGTTGAAATTTCTAAATGTAATCTAACGTTGCACGTTTGCAGATTTTGTATTTGTGTCAGGGAACTGAAGATTTGGTTTTCGTCCTCAATTCTTTGAAACTTCAAAGTCAGGACGTATTTAAGGCTGAAAGATAATGTATATTGAATATAATATCAAAGGCTAATACGCTGCAGAAAAGCTGCTCTTGCTAACTTGTTATAAAAGTCATAAAATACTTTGACAGTAGAGAACTTCTCATCAGTGGCCGAAAAACCAGTTTCGAGAGTTAGATAGGTGTGAGAAGAAAGAGCATATCTAGTTGGATGGAAGATTGGCATGATTTCCGTTGATACGGTAATCTTAACACCGGAATCATGTACTACCTTCGTTGATTGAAAAATCGATTACAAATTACGCTTGGCTATCGAAAAAACGGCTTCAGGACTTTTGAGGAAAATGCTGATCTGCATGGGCTTAATGAATGGTAAGCAAAAATCTCGACTTCAAGTGTAGTTGAACCTCTCTCCCTTTTCGGTGCGCATGCTAACTATTACACATCCGAGACCCTCGATCTGCTATCACTTCTGCTGCTGTTCAAAGTGCCGCATCTGTCAGCAATTAACCGTGAATGGCTTATGATGGGTAAGTACAATTGGAACTTAACCTAGTCACCCGCAGGGTTAAACTTTCGCCCGATCTTTCCAAAAACAGCGTACCACCAGAGTTCTTAGATGCGTAGTTCATAACATTGTAACATTATTATATCAGTTACAACATACATAATTTCTCTGCCAATGAGTGACCAAAAAAGGCATGAGTAAAAGCTCAGTTCATCTTCTTCAGAGCTACTCAGCTTCTCCACTTAATCGGAAAAACGTGAATCATCTTTTTTTTTGCAATCTTTAGCAAAACAGTGACTGCGAAGACTCACCCAGTTCTATCTCATGTCAACTAAAGGCATTCTGAAAAGTGATTTATCACTATCACCATTTCTAAACTTGGTGCTTCTTCATCGAAAGTTCGTGGGCACGTAGTGCCGAAAATGGTACTCTTCGCGCAGTACTTTTCTCACAAAGAAGATAAAACTTTTATTGTTATTTGAACCAACTTGTCATGTGGTCTGGTAAGGGCTCTTGTACAGCCCGATACACGTGTTTCGCCCTTACAGACTCGTCAGCCGAGCAGAATCCGTCGTCTCTCAATCTTTTTATAGTGAATTCTCTGGGGAGCCTTACACTCCTTATATAGAGTCATCGATGACGACGCGTTCTGCCCGGCATTATGGAAATTGATCGAAAATTTTGAAAAAGCTGACCTTTCAAAATACTATATGCTTAGTCAAGTGCAAAAATACGTTTACAAAAAAAATCAGTATTCTCATCAAAGCGCGGATCGAACATTTTCTTCATCAATTGAGAACACCACCATTTTTTTTGGCTCTAAGAATTTTTCTATGATTACAATATGGCTCGAAACAAATTATTCATATCAGTCCTTCTTTTGAGAAAATTACCAGAATCAAACAGCCGACTAAAATCTACTATAATTACTCCGTGTTAGCGACCCTAATTTTAGCTTAGAGCCCTTGGCTCCTCAACCTAGAAACAGCGCTGCATGAGACTACTTTAGGGTGCAAACAAATGAATAAATGATGATTTATGCTAGCATGACTGGTTAAATGACAATTTACCAATGGTGATCTACGAAAACACTCACTTCTCAATTGTGGTCGCGTATGGAAAGTGCGAAAAGATTGCTGTGGCAAAGCTTTTGGTCGATTAGGAATTCACGATGCGATACGAAGCTGCTTACTTACCTTTATGCACGTTCTTAGGGAACCTCATATGAAGAGTGATGACACTACAAAACAAGCTTCAGTTTTATTCGGTTATACAAGAGCAAATATTTTATGAAAGTCTGTATGAAAGAATTCTCACTACATTGAAACTGATTGAAAGTTCAAATGATATGGCGCTACCGTACGAATGCATTCCAAAAGAAATTTCCAGTACACTTCCGTGGAAGTCGCTTTTCTGCTTAATGAAAGCTGATAAACAAGCGCCTGGTAGACAAAGATCTAGTAAACACGGTCATCGTATAGCGATGATTCAGTGGTTTCCGCTGAAGTCGTAAAGAATGAGTTGCCTTTGAAGTATCTTAGGTTTGTCTTATACTTGGGTAATTAAGCCTTCATATACAAAACAACACAACTACAACAATTAGCGACAGCAAATAGTAGACAAGTAGCACACAATAATTGACTTAAGCACAAGAGTAAACACTACACAAGCATTGAAGAATAACTGTGAAGCACAACGAGTTATTTGAGAGACTACGTGGAAGATATGGTAGACGAGCTGCAGCATAGGAACGTTGAGACTGGTAACTGGCCTCCACAGTGTTGGCGTCTTCTTTATATACGGAAGAGGCGAGAGGCTCTATTTAATCAAGAAGGCTTTCTGAGTGCTTTTTGTTTAGGCATTTATGCAACAAGATAGCGGAAAGCTCTTTTTGTTTAGGTTTTTACGCAGTATAATATATATCTCATGGAAGAATGACTCATAAGAATTTCTTAGGTTTATGTATGATTGATTTTTGAATAAAACATTAAACACAATGTTAAATTTTAGAATTGGGCATAAAATGAATCTTAGAGCACCTTAGAATTTGCTTTTGAAGACGTTGCTAGCCGACTTGTCGACACATCGTTTACAAAAAACTGCTTAAAAATTTCGAACACTCCTTTTCAAGGACAAATTCTGAACCTCTAACGGAAATGATTAGTTACTGCTTTACCTAGCTTGAATAGCTGCCAACGGAAAATAATGGACACACGACTACTTAGCAAAATTTCTAAAATAAACTTCATTGAAACTACACCACAGCATCTTTTTCAATAGAGGTGATAACTCTAAAGCACGAAAGATCGGCAAAATTTTGAAAGGACTGAAAACATTTAAGCAAAGTGGAAATCTTAGGAAAAATGCAACTCTCTGTTTATAACTATACATTCTTTTACATCACCAGATATGGTACTGTTCTTAGCAAATTCTTTGGATGAAATCAAATTTACTCTATATGATTTTCGGAAACAGCATTGTTAAGGCATTTCAGATTGTAGAAATATGGTGGGTCCTTTACAGATCTGGTAACATATTTTGAACGGATTATAGGCTTAGCTCGGAACGTGATCGTAAAGCACTGTGCTCGTACTGAACAGCTAGATACCAGAGCGCCGTTCGTCTCTCAAACTTTTATGAATTGAAAAAAAATCATCGTTTCGTTATAAAAAGCCGTCTATAACAATTTGCTTCCTCCACACGCTGAAAGGGGAAGTAAAAAGACTCAGGCGAAGCTTTGTAAATATCGACGCTCAAGAATTTGCAGCGTCCAAAGGGTGATAAAGAAAGAAGGAACTTAGTGTCACATCGACGTTTGCTCAAGGTATGTTCGCTAACCTTAAGCCATTTATGCTACTTTCAACGTGATCGAAATGCATGATCCAAATAATTCTAAACGTGATAAGACTGTTGTAACACAGGTTTTTTAGTGATATTAAGCAGAGGTATTTGACTTGACCATTACACTGCTTTCATTAACGAAAAATTCGGAAAAGCTAAATAAGTGTGGCTGCTGCTGCTAAGATCTTGACGAAAGCAGCGTTAAATCTCCTCATAACATAGTTTATAGTTTCTATGTCTCAAAGTGCTTGGCTTCACAGTTGTGTTTTGCCCCTTCAAAATTTCTTGAATATGGAAAAAGCGGTTTTTATGACACACTAGCACAGCGAGTATGGTCTGTTGCATATGTGAAATTGTTGAACTCGCCATATTCGCTCGTAAGCAATCACCCACGTCTATCTTGTGAGCATTAAGAGTTTGACGAGCAGATTGTCTCATTAAGTAGTCTTTACATGATCAAAAAAACGAAATCGTGTCTTTAGCTGTGTTTTGCATTATTTGTTGCCTTCTATATCTTTAGGCAAAAATCCGCTGAGGAGAACTAGCGTTGGGTGCAAAACGAAGGTTTCACCGCATCCGCTCCTGATTTTCCTGCTAACTACTAGTGCAACGCTAGCATGTGGAATACTTTCAGGAAGACCAGGTATTAGATAAAAAGCTGTTTCTGTACCATGAACATCTGCAATTCCGGCCATGTATTTGGGTCCTTTAGCTAAGGCTAATATAACCCAGTACTTCATCACAAATCAACAACGTCGTAATTTAAAGGACGTCGTTTCCACAGAATCTGTTTTGATGCTGTTTATCAGTAGTTAAATCAAACTGGGCTGATCATACTTTTTTACACTATATAGTTGAGGATGCTAGCATCGTGACTCGCTCTGACTTGACTCCCATTTCAACGAATATTTTGCTTTTCTCAAGCTAAAATGGTAGATGTAGACCTATTGACCTGGTTCCGCCCTAGTTCAATCGGCTTAGAATGTTGCTAATGGGTGAGATCGACCTCAAATTTCTTGAATACTGCTCCGATCAGTGCTATTTTGATTCTCATTCATTCCATTTCACTATTTCACAAATTTCGTTCTTCTCAGGTATTATGTGCGAGATAAAGAAAATCCATGAAACATGCTCTACCGTCAGCTTATCAGCTCAAAAATCTTCAAATCAAGGTGCGATGAGAGCATGGAGGTTCAACGTTATTGGCTTTAGCTTACTAGTGGCAGTGGCGTCTTCTACTGAAGCAACGGCAAGGCCACAAGCTCTCGGTACGTTGCCAAATCTAAATGGAGCAGAAGCATATGTAAAGCATTTTGTAATAGAAATGGTAAGGCTAAAAAATTCAAAGTAGGTTTTAGAAGATAGGCTTTTTAAATTAATAAAAAATGGATAGAAACTGATTATTATGTAATACATCAACTATCAGATATTCACGTTATCTCAAAGAGTGTGCATTGAAAAATTCAAAGCACTTTTGAAAAAACTCTCAGCTTACGAAAATTTGTTCAATAGGTGCTCGCCTTTTCGAACAGCAGGGACGTGCCGCTAGTTTACCTGATGCTATAATCGCAATCATTTTGAGCCAGTTCCTTGTCAACGTCCTCCACACACCACTACCATGCCCTCTGGTTTCTGCTTTACTCACCAACGATGTGTAAATTCTCAACTTTCACCATCCATTAGGGAGACTACACGCAAAGTTCTTTAAATCTGGACATAGATTTTTTAGAGATTACCTCTACTGCCGCATCATATCGTCTTATTTTAGGGAAAGCTGAGAACGACACCATATGCTTAGGAGGTTGTAAGCCTCAATTTCAGAAGATTTCCCATGGACATAATTTCAAATAACTGAGATAACACGGAGATGTTGTAGAAGTAGTTGTTTGGCTTATGTTCTAGTGTGTTCGTGTTCATCAGAATTGGGTTCATTGGAGTGCATTTTGCACATCCATGAGATGGTCAAAGAAAAAAGTTAGTACCCAGAACCAAAAGTGAGGTATCTACATTAAAAAGATTTCTATCTGTAATCTAACTGACACTGTAAATAATCATACACATAACTAAAAATATAGTTTACAACTAACCGAATTTGTACTGTTGCAAGGACTACTTCTGAAGTGATAAGCCTGCTTATTAGCAGTAATTTTACACTGGCCATTCCGTCGTTATAATGAAATTTTGGAAAAATGAAAAGCCTTATTTCTATCATTTTCCTGACATCTTAGTAATAAACAATGTTTGAATGAAGCAGTTTGTAGCAGTTGCGCAAGATGCGGCGATGATGAGGTCGACCTGCGCCATTTTTGGCAGCATGGTGACGCCAATGTGTTCTGGAATGAAGGCGCCAAGAGCTCTTTCCGGGAGCAATGCATATGCTAAACATGCCCATGCAATCCACGTCAATTTCCTCTCAGCACTTCTTGATTCCGAAAGTCTTACGGTATGGACTGTTCCGTTTTTTTATAGAATTTCGCTTTGAAGGTACAAGTGATCTGCTTTGGGCCTCAAGCACCTCATAGAGACTTCGAACAGGGAGGTGCTGGCGAAGCTTAGTGAATAGAGAGCTTCGACCGAAAACACTGGGTACGTTTGGATCGCATTTCTCTACGGCAATCGCCAATATTACCTAAACATAAATTCAGAGAAAAAAATTCAAAAATGAGTGAACCACTTATGCGATTTTGTATGCTACAGTCTTACAAACCAAGTTAAACAGCATATCAATAGAGCATAGAAGCTCAACAAAAAATTTGTGGAGCGCAGAAAGCGTTAATGTTTGTGATTGTAACGTTAGTAATCCACTGACGATTGTTTCTAAACCTCGCTGAAAATATTTAGCGTAGTCTGTAAGAATGTTTGAAGCTTAATAGCGCTGATACCTCAGAGCCATACGTACGTTGCGGATGTTTCGTCCTCTTCATTAGTGGTCCACGCCCCACATTAAATTCCATTGCAGGGAAGAGTAGGCGGGCGACGATAAGGTTGCAGAAAGGATGACTGGGAAGTAGTTTCGCGAAGTTCAACAACAATTTAGAAGATCTGTCAAGCCGGGCCGTCCATTACTTATTGTCCTAGTGTTAAAGCGTATGAACCGACCTAATAGAAATAACGCCAAAGGCTACAATTTAGAATTGAGGTTTTGCGATTATTCAATCAGTTAATCGATCACTTTGGCCCTTCTAAATTCTAAAAAACGCGAAATTCGCCGAAACGCCAACTCTATGTATAAATGATTATCACAATGAAGAACTCGTGTTTGATCGTCACAAGCACAAATAATTTACTTTTGTTTGTGATTAAGTTTGTAGAAATCTGGTCCTCTGAAATGCTAGCGCTCTAAGAATTAACAAGGGAGGCTACGAGAACCTTTCTCGTCTTCCGTACTCCAAAAATTGCTCATAAATTAACATCTGCTCCTCTCAGGTATCGCGACTTTATTGACTTGGCCATTGACCTTGAAAAGAGCCGAACTCTTCTTTGCTCAGAAATATGATTCTTATCTTCTAGTCGGCAGCTCATCACTGCATTACCACAGTAAACCCTCTTAGAAGAATCGCTAGGAGGAATCGCTAGGAAGTAGGAATCGCTTGTTATTAATCCATCACTACCATTGTTTTCACCTTTCATATGACTTTTTTACCTTGCTCAATAGCACCACACGGATCAAGAAGAAATTGTTACATTGCTGTGGGAGATTGTCCTGAAAATTTTTTTAGAATACTTTTAGTGATTTCCATCAAATGATGCTTTGAATGACCGAATTGCTCTGCTAGAATAAAAACCTTTTCTTACCCGATATTTTCTCTTGTATAGAAAAGAGGTACTGCTCTATTAAGGAGGCGCCACTTCGACCAATTGTAGAAAACGTATTTTTTTTAGTCTTCTTCAATGTTCAAATAATGTTCGATAACACAAATTAACACAATTCGATTACTTAATTTGTTCTTCAAAAAAGCTTTCTTATTACGCTGAGAGAGCAGAAATAAAATTTTGTTACTCATCAAAGGATTTCTCGCTAACCAAGGCTTTTCCTTTGAAGTTTCAATAGCAGGTCGATAGATCAAGTCTTAAGAATTTCAGTGATTTATTTTGTTTTTGGAATGGACTTCGCATTACTCTGTAATATCCAAGAAAAGAATTGGTTTCGCAAAATTAGATTACTTCTATTATCCACTCCTCTTTTCGATATCTTGGAACAAACGTCTTTTCTGGTCGTTTTTGATGTTTAAATAACCATCCGATAGTTGTGTGTGTTTTATCTCCAAAAAAGCCTCTTTATTGCACTGAAAAGGCAAAAATCAATTTTTGTTCCTTATTCAAAGATTTCTCGCTGACGAAAGCAAATTCTTTGGTGCTTCAGTAATTAATCGGTAGATCAGACCTTGTAAATTTCAAAGCTATCGACTTCGTATCACGATGTAATAGCGAAAAGAAGATTGAGCTTTGAAAAATCTGGAAAAAGCATGGAGTACGAAACCCAGTATTCTTCTGGTTCTTATAAACCACTAAGAAGTCTGTTCGAAGTAGCGGAAAACATTACTGAAATCTTTGAGAATTGATCCTGTTTCCTTCTTAGAACTGTAAGAGAGGCTATGGTCAGCGAGAAATCTTTCAATGAAAAACAAAATATTGTTCACGCCCTTTCAGCGCAATAATAAAGTCTTCTTAAAAGTAGAATACACCACTCAAAATTCTTTCTATTTAAGCTATCGATTATTCAAACATTAGATACGATCTTAGAATACGTTTTCCCCAATGGATGAAAAAATCAAAAAAAAAATCAAAGTGATGAGAGGATAGTTGAAGCGATCTATTTCTTGAGAAGCCCAATCTTCTTTTGGCCGTTACAGTGTAATACCAGGTCCATCACAAAAAGCAAATAAATCCTTGGAATAACTTAAGACTTGACCCATAGATTGGTCAATGAAACTATGAAGGAAAAGCTTGGACCAGCAAGAAATCCTTCAGTGAGGACAACACACTATTTCTGCTCTTGCAGCGCAATGACAAGGCCTTTTCGAAGACGGAATACATCGCTCAAATTCTTTTGATTTGTGCTGTCCAGGAACTATCTGATGATTGAAGAAGACAAAGAAGTTCGTTTTCTGCAAGACTCAAAGTGGCCCTCCGTAATAGAATAGTACCAACGATTCATATTTATTGATGTGATAGATTCCCATTGCTCAATGAAGAGTCAATAATCATTTGAAAGCTTAAATTGCTGGGAATTGCTATATGCACTTTTTTATTTGTAAAAGCCTTCTCAAAGTGCTGTAGCACTAATGTTTCACACCCCCGTGTTTTTTCCAAGATAGAGCTCCTCTCAAATTATATGTAACCATTAGAAAAGGGTAAGTTATAGAGTCTCCAGTGCTTCACTTATTTCCTGAAAAGACCATTTTACCACCCTGTAGCTGGGAGAAAAGTTTCGGCTTCAAACTCGTCCCGCTTTGCATGTTGGTAAGGTGCGTGGTGGCTGTCGATCTATAGCGGCGGTCAATAGGCTGCGCAGGACCGATTTACATGTATAGTGCAACTTATGTTATTTGATTAAAGATTTTCTTTACTTTGACATAAAATGTTTGATAAGATATGTGATTCTCATGCTTGAAAATTTGCTATTCACATTCATATACTTTTTGTGCTTTCGTTTACATTTGCTAGCAGGTTTATTTGGCAGCATAGAGAAACGGAAAGCGTAAGCCTTAAAACGGCAGAATAATTTTTTTTCGTCCATTTAGTATAAAAAACGTGAATGTCTCAACCGATAAAAGAAAAAGTTTTAAATAAACAGACGGAAATCCGTACTACAACACGCGATACATATGAAACACACCTTAAATCTTTCCGCTACCAGTGCAGAAAGTTTTCCTGAAAACCAACAGCATTTTTGAACTTTCCGAGATTTACGGTATCAAATGGTACTACTAGGTTTGGAGGCAAGCTTTGTTCAGCGAAATGGAGGCTTGATAAGAAGCGCGCAGAGCGTAGGAAGGCAATTATACTCGCTGTAAGGAAGCATCTGTGGTAAACTAGCACATTTTTGAACTCTCCGAAATTTACCTATCAAGTTACTGATAATCGTTTAGGGTAAGGTAACTTCAGCAAAAAGCTGCAACGCTGTGAAAATGCCTTTTCAGAAAGCGCACATAGGAGATTTACGAGGTTCGACCTTTGAAAAAATTACTGAAAGTGCAATGGAAAATTTTTTGTAAGTAAAAAATCCTCCTTTATATCTTAATATCCATGCCTCGTAACGGGAAGAAACCTTGTTTTGTATTCTGTTTTATCTTGTTTCATATATAATTCACGTTTTTCAAAAATATTTTATGCCGTTTTATAATGTATTTCTCATGCATAATTCATATTCCGTGAGATGTTTGTGGACACATGTGTCTGTGAGGCAACAATCTGTAGAGATATGCTATCTCCACATAGACTTTTTTATTTCGTCGCTTTTCAGCAGTGTTATGATAAGGATTTGTATTCAGAAAGTGATAAGATATGCAAAATCTGAAATACCGACGAAGATTTAACTCACGTCCCACCCTTTCCGGCTGCGCGTGTAAGCACCGCCACGGCTGGCTCCTGTACTGCTACCACTCCTGCGATACAAGGTGTCCCCTCGGCAAAGGGTGAGAGACGGCTTCAAACTCCGTCCAAATTTCAAAGTTTTGCTCATCGAACTCTCGAGATATTCTCTTTATTTTCATGATTGGTGCTCAGTACATCAAGAATTAAGTAGGAGAATATAATTCACAATAAGAGTTACCTTCATTGCAGCTGTTTGATGGCTACTCGGTTGTGTATGACAATAAAAGTTTAGAGGATTTTGATTCAGGAAGTGCTTTCACTGTAGTTAAGGGTTTTTAGGAACTGATAATTTTGAAGTAAACAGTTTAGAACGCTTTACAGATCGTGTGAACTGCTAATAAAAGGAAGTACGCTTCATTCATGCTGTGATCTCTATAATCTTGAGTTGCTCCAAAGTATTACACCAGAACTCTATTTAGCACCCTCCAAAACTTTGTATATTGTGCTCAATACTATTTATTAACTATGTTTTAGATAAATCATGATATCTGACTAATAAATGAGATTAGTGAAAATTAAGTTCATGGTAGCGAGTAAATAAGTTTGAAATTTTGAAATGGCATCGAGTTTGGTTCTGCTGCAAGTTCTATCTTACAAAACGTGAAAGGAGGAAAGGACGACCGGATCGTAAGAACATCCAGTTGCTTCACAGCCGTTGA
The DNA here is from genome assembly GCA_019055375.1 of Parelaphostrongylus tenuis. Lineage (NCBI taxonomy): Eukaryota > Metazoa > Nematoda > Chromadorea > Rhabditida > Metastrongylidae > Parelaphostrongylus > Parelaphostrongylus tenuis. The sequence goes on from JAHQIW010001050.1 coordinate 128,206, forward strand.
GCAGTATTTCGTAATTTTATTTCGTACCTTTTCATCTTCTCAATTTCGCAATAGTTCAGCTACTACAGTCTCAGTTTTTATCACCAAAAGTAGAATCTACGCAGTAACAGAAGAGAAATGAAGACCGTAATTTTTTCGATATGCATTTTCTGATTTCTCAACTACCTCAGTTATCGAGTTTTTTTGCTGGATGCAGAAAGAACTTTTATCTAATCACATCTGCACCCTATCCTGAGGAGCGTGCTGAACCGCTGCACTACAGACGCCAGTTTTGGCACCACTTTTTCTACGCTACAATGCGTTATCTGTCAACAGCCAACCGTCAACGGTCTGGCGTGGATAGTCGTTATCGACAATGAGCCCACTTATGCTGGCAGACATTAGGTATCAATAATCAATCAGAAATCTTTTTATTAGACCGCCTTTGGCGGTGGTAAAATGTTATAGTTTACTGAATGATATAAGTAGCGTGCAGAAACATTTGAGTCAGGTGGGATTCGAGTCAAAGGAATGGTGTCCAAACGGGCACAGGTAGCGCAAAGGTTCTTCACGCGCCCCCGGACAAAGTGAAATGTGGATTCAAATCCCAAATGATGCGAATGTTTTTGCAATCACTCTTCATCATCGGGTATATTATAACCAAATCTTATTGAGGTTAATGAGATTCGGAAAATGAAACCTGTCTGTAGCTGAGGTGACTTCACAGTAGTCCATTGCATATCGCAAAAAGTAAAAAAGTGATCATGACGGCACAGCTAATCATTTACCAAATTTCTAATTTTGGTAATCATCTAAGCATTTTGGCATGAAGAAGGCAAACGTGTTTGAGTGCGCGAGCTAGAGTAACTTGCCAGCAAATTGTATCAGTGATGTTATCAAAAATTCTACTACCAATTTTTCTCCACCGAAGCGATAGAAGACTCAGTTTGCACGGGACAAGAGATCAAGCAAATGGTCACGTGCATACTGTCCGGCACTTCTCATCTCTGCGCTACATATGACCCATCTCAGAGTACTTCTTCCTTACTTGGAATGTTTTGCGTCTACAATCCCATGAATTCTAGATATGTTCTAAATGTAGGATGTTCATCATGAACGTTTCATTATATCTATTTCTGGCACAGAAACATACCTATCGATTAGATTTTATGATGTTGGTCACAACTTATTAGGATACTTTGCGGGTATAGGCAGCCAGAGTAAGTCTTAAACATGTGAAATTCTTGCCTTCTGAATTCGTTTTTATCAAATTATGTTGTTGGCCTTGTCTAGTACATAAATTTTAATCTTTTACGATTAAAAAGCTTGTTTTTGTCTAAAAGTGAAGTAAAAATGCACTAGAAACATTTCTATCATGGTCCCAGGCTACGCAGCTCCTCCGTTTTCTCGAAAGGAACATTAATAGTGTTCTATGGCAACTCATCTATGTAGCTTAATTTGACATAACTTCTATCGAAGAAACAACTTACCCAGCTCTACACCATTCAACTAGAGGTATTCTAAAGTTTTCTCTTTGTTTTCAAAAGTAACTCTTATTCAACGAGGGTAAGGCGCAACTGCCTTCGACTTAGCCCGAGTTCACTTTCCAGCAGGAATGAAGCTTCTGATTGGTTTTCCGAGCACGAAACAGTCTGCGTCCTCGCAAGCATTTTCCCTCTTTTTTCGTTTGCGTGATATCAGAAAGATGTAACTCTTTCATCATAGCAGATACATAGAGTCAGTTATCAAAACAATTGACTCTATGAAGAAATTCTCGGTCTGATTAACCCCCGACTCTACACGCCACCTGACTGGAAAAAGTTTTTATTGATGAACTCACAGAAGACTGTGTTACAGCATTTATATATATACATGTACATGTACATACATATATATGCACATATATGGGTATATTCATATATAAAACTGTTCTATAACACATATTTCATTTTCTGGCTAACCCTTTACTCTAGCTAACTTTACGACGATTTCGTCTTTACCAAAGGCACAATGATCGCCGTACAGTGTCCACAGCGACTGTTCTTTCTAGGACGTTTGTACTCACCGCATCAAGAGTAATCAAGTAGAATGAAGCATGATGCATATGAAGTAGTGCCTCTTCTAACGCCGGGCACCACAGAACACGACGGCCCGTGAGCCGTTGTCAACAGAAGTCATGTGCGCTTTGATGACAATCCATCCTGCAGTAGTTGGATAAGCATTGCTGAGATTTACCGAAAACAGCAACGCTGTTTGATTAGGGCGTCATTTTGAAAAAGATTCATTAGTACATCACAGTCTATTTAGTAATAAGATTTTCAAATAAGGTGACTTTTTATTGTTGTACAGCAGTTGAATCGATCAAAGTGGTGGCGTAGTGGTGCCCGCCCTGCAAATCAGCGGACATGCATTATCTGCAGGACAGAAAATCATTATGTGACGAGACTGTAAAGCTGGAACACGTGCCTTGCACTGTTTAAGTGCTCCCAATAGACAGCATGAAAGGCTAAAAAGAAATAGTCAGATTATGTTAATCTTAAGCGAGAGACGAAAATAGTCGATTTAAAAGGGTTTTCACAACCTTTACGTGGCTCGAAACAGCGGAATCGTTCTGATCCCTGCTGAGTGTGGCAGAAAATTTGCCTTCTAATCATTTAGGAATGTTTCTGCTTTCGATGCCCAGTCTTGAAAAATGGTAAAAGCTTTCCACATCCGCCTCTGATTTTCCTGCTGACTACCGGCGCAGTGCTGGGATGTCTAACACTTCCAGGTAGATCAGCTTCTAGATAGAAATTCTTTCTGTAGTTCAATCAAGTGCATTTGCAAACATATACTTGGACCCGTAGCTGAGGTTAATATATTTAGTAATTCATCACAGAACAAAATTCTCGTTATCTAGAGGACGACGTTTCGACACAAACAATTTTGTTGCTGTTTACCTACCATTAGTTAAATAAAAAATGGTCTGAATTTACTTTTATATAAATTGTATACTTGAGAGTATCATGCTCTTGACTCGCTCTGAACCAATTCCCATTTCAACAAACATTTTTCTCTTATCAGGCAACAGGGCATATGTAGACTTCTTGGTTTTCTTCCGACTCAGTTCAATCCGCCAAGGATGCTGGCTTGAACGGCTTGACCTCCCATTTCTCGAATATTGCTCTTAAATTACTTATACGAATACTCAATCAATGACCACTTCATTGCTCAACACAATTCATCACTATCTGGTATTATGTGTGCGACGAAAAGAAAGTCATGAAATATGTTCGACTGTCAACTTATCGGCTCAAAAACTATAAAATATAGGCGGTATGAGAGCGTGGAGGTTTAATGTAACTGACTTCAGCTTGCCAGCGGCAATGCGTTCGCTACTGAAGCAGCAGCACGGGCACAGATTCGCGAGATTTCACCGATCTCAGGTTTAGCAAAAGCATTCGTGAAGCGTCTTATAATACTAAGGGTGAGTTCAAAATTCTCAGAAAATGGTTTTTTTTTGGACTAAAAAAGCATGGATAGGCAATCCTTGTTATAAAACTTGTCATCGTTCTGATATCAAAGCTATTTTGAAGGCTCTACACAAGAAATTCGAATCATTTCGAGAAAACTCTCTCAGTTAACGAGGACTTTATTCTGTAGGTCTCGACGTTCTTGAACAGAGTGGACGAGGCGCGGGTCTCCCTGATTTTGTAAACACAACCATCTTGTGTCAGCTCAGTGTCAACGTTCTCTACACACACACCTCTGCCATGTCCTGTGGTTTCAGTTAACGCAATGGTGATGGGTAAGCTTCCAACTTTCAGCATACATTAGGGAGACTAGACGCAGTTTCGGCCAAATTTGGAGAGAATTCCCTAGAAATCAGTTTGAGTCTATTACTGTGGCGAATCGTCATACGATGAAAAAATTGAAAATAGCTCAAAACTGCTTGGGGAAGTTGTAAAACCATAGTTTTACAAGTTTTTTCATGAGCAAAGTTCTGAATGACTGAGAAAACATGGAGATGTCGTGGAAATGTTTTTCGGGCCAACGTTCTGGTGTGTTCGTTTTCTCCGGAGCCGGCTTTATTTGGTTAACTGTCAACAGCTATGAGGTAGACAGAGAAGAAATGTTAGTACTCAAAAGCAGAATTCAAGGCATCCACATGGCAAAAAAGAGATTGGCACTCTGATCATATAATTCTAAAACAAAGTTTGAAAGTAACCAATTTTATGCTGTTGCAGCAAATTACCTCTGTAATGATTTGGCTATTTCATTCAGTAGGATTTTTACGCGACCCATTCCGTTTTAGAAAAAAATTTCGAAAAATGAAAACCGTCAACCAGATATCATATCTTATCATATGCTTGACTACCTAGAAAAACAGTATTTCAGCAAAGCAGTTTGTTCCTATTGATAAAGACACGATGCCAGCGATGAAGACGACCTGCGTAATTTTTGGCAACACAGTGACGACAACATGTCTTGGAAGGGGAGCGCCAGGAGTACCAGCAGCAGGAGCAGGAGCGAATATGTGTATGCTAAGCATGCCCATGTATTTCACGCCAATTCCCCCACAGCACTTATCAGTTGCAGAAACTCTTACGGTTCGGCTATTATATTTCTCTGTGGAACTTTGCTCTAAAACAAAATCAATATATTTAGACCTACAAACTCATCATGGCGACTTGCAGCAGGGAAATGTGGCAAAGTGTAGTGAACAGACTGCTTCAGACGATTACATTGGGTCCGTTTGGAAAGCATTTAGCCACTGCTGTTGCTACCGTCAACTAACACGTGAAATTAGTGAAGAGTGTAAAAGAATAAATTATTCTACCTATATATTTATATGCTATAACCTTACAAAGCCAATAAACAGGCATACCTTGGAAGCACTAATTAAAAGGGGATACTGGACAGTTGAACGCCCCTCAATCTCTTCATTTGCATTGTTAACGCTTGCAAATGCCGCATTTGTGTCAGGGAAAATTGAATTGTTCTCTTTAGATTTTTTTATGGCCCAAAATCTGAGCGCACTGAAAGAATACTTTTTAGATATTGTATGCCAGTGTGACAATGCAGCATAAAGCTTCTCCTGTAACTTTAGAAAGATGCAACTTAGGAATTACTCTAAAAATGGAGAAGTTATCACACTAAGTTGAAAAACCGCCTTCAAAAGTTAGGTTCGTGAAGAACAACACCTACATCAAGGAATAGTAAGCAACATGATTCTCGCTGAGGACAGTGACCGCACTTAGTACAGTCTTCATTAACTATCGATTCTTGAAGAAATTATCACCAGATGGCGAAAATACACTTTTGAGCGTTAGGTGTGAGAACAGTAAGCGCAGATCAAGGGCTGGTCAACAACTCATTTTTGTCGAAACGGTAATCGTGTGACACCGTAACTACGTGCAACGTTCGCTGATTGGTGATTCAATTACTTCTGCATGCTGATATGTCTTATTGAAAGCGCTTAGTTGTCAAAATCTCCCTCAGTAGCAATTATAATGGGTTAGTATGAAGGAGAAGGATAAAATGAGTTTGACGGATGCGGTATTTGTAGGAAAGAGAAATGAGTTTTGACCTTAATTGATTGACGACCCACAAATACCTCTTGAGGAAATTATTTGTTGAAATATTGAAGTTATTAAATCATCTTTAGAAAGGATGGTTGGTGTGAAGGGTTTCACGTACGAATCAGTCACTGTTGGGTAGATCCCAAGTGAAGTCACTAAAAATGCAGCAAGGACTGCAATGAAATTTCTCACACACTTTCTACGCTCCAGCTTTGATAGTTAAAGGTGAGATGTGGTGTGCTCAACCAATTTTTCGATCCCTTTTGAAGTTAGTAAGGATAAAGCTCAAGAGTTAATAAATCCCTGCGGTATGCGTCATGCATTCGTCTCTAAATTTTTACCTCGTTGAAGCGCTTGAATGCATATCTGACCTCTACAATGACTCGCGGTGTCCTCCTGCTGTACCGAGTCAATGCTGTTTTTCCTCCTAGACATGCCTGAGACCATTCTAGTTTACTGACCTCGGAGGAATGGATAGCTTGGTGAGTCATGAGCGCAAGATCAACCGTTGACCTCGTGTGCGACACAGAGCACCTCTGACCACTGCTCCACGAGCGCTCTATAAATCTATCAGCTGGGATTTTATATCTACTTTATCTCTCTGCTTATCTGCCTTATTTATTCTGATCCGTCTTCACAAGGTATTTTTCAACTGCGCGGGTCTCAGTACTTCTAGCATTCATTTCGTTTTTGGTCCTCTTGAACGTTGTAGAATACTAGTTGAGCTTATCGCCTTGCACTTCCGTGGATAGCCCTGCTGGCGTTCCATAGAGCGCTCAATGTTGACTGCCGAAGAAAGTTGGGGAGGACCTTAGCCAGCGAGCGTCGTGACGGGCATCGCAGGCACTCGGCCACTGCTAACCTCATTGATCCTTATTTGAGTAGTGTAATATGTAGTCCTCTAGCTAGTCGTTTTCCTTATTGATTGGTTCTCTTTGCAGTGGTCCGCCACGGGGCTCTTCGAGGACTTCTGTTGCCGTTTTGATTATGGCTTTTGGAAAATTCCGTTTTCTTCGTGAATATTGTAGAATGCTAGTCAAGACGGTTTCTTCTTTCAATCTTCAAGGTTTAATAGGACGCTCGTCATTGCTTGCAAGAGGGGGGTGGAGGAGCAGGTCGCACCAGCAGCTCGCTTCCCGTTAGCCCTCGTCACGAACCACTTGTCCATTGCCTCCTGATTCTTCTCTTTTGAAATGATTCCGTTTCTCTTCATGAGCGGACACAAGGGCAATACAATTTATCCAAGACAAAATATTCTGGCGTCAATTTTTATTGCTTCTGATTTGTTTTATTTCATATCTTACATTTTTTGTTCAGTGATGTTTTATTGGTATTTTACCAAATTCAACCCTTTCGGGACCTGGACCCAGCTCCTCTGCATCTCTAACTGCAACACTGGACAGTCTGCTCCACCTCTTCAGCATATCTAACCTCTGCGTGGGGGAGCATTAAATATATTATTGTATTATTTCAATTGCACTACTGCTATTTTCGTATTTTATGTTATATGTATGAGCGCATGTGGCCAGTGGTTTAGAGGTGCCCTGCGTCGCACACGTGATCAATGGTTCGATCTTCGCGCACATGGCTCACCAAGCCATTCATCTTCCAGGGCAGGCAAATTGGTACCTAACTGGTCTCAGATATGTCTGGGAGGATAGGAAGCTACAGCAAAAGGCTACCGCGAGTCACTGTCAAGGCCATATATGTATTCAGTCACCTCAAACGAAGTTGGGCTTTATGTTATATATATTATATATATATATATATATATATTATATATTGTTTTTTATGAGTGAAAAAAACCAATAATACATTTGAGATAATAAAATAATACATTGAATGCTTTCGCGTCCTCTGGCCAGAGATGCAGAGAGGGGGTGGGGCGGTCCCGATGTAGTTAAATTCTATTTCTTGAAATTATGTGCGCATACATATGTATATGAAAGAATGATTTGTGAGTACATGCGATCTATGACAGTTCTTTCTTATTTTACCGTTCCAGAGCAGCAGTAACATATGTGTTAACTAATATATCTGAGAATGTTCGTAGATATGCAAAACTCTCATTCTCTCGCGGGAGCTGAACTGGTGTCCCATCTTTTCTAGAGGCGAATGCTAACCACTGCACTATGGAGGTTTATCTTCGGACATCAGTCCTTTCTGCAATAGAAAGTATCGTCTGGATCGAGACGCATCACAGGTTTAATTTCCACCCAAAGTCTGTCAGTCTCTGGATAGTCTCTCGTTTTCATGCAGGGATACTACTAGCCACTTGAAGTGTGAAAGCTTTAGAACTAGAAACTTACGGGAGGAGTTATCGTTCGCATTACAATCATTCGAATGACTCTTCTCGGTAGTCTATCACAATAAAAACTCCGCAATCTTTCGGAGATTTGTGGAGGTGTTATTCTATCTTATCCAAGAAATTAAGCACTAATTACAGTACATAACGTTAAATGGTGAAGAAAGTTCCACAAGAGATGATGTGGGATTATTGGTGAATATACTGAATCGATCTTACTCGTCGTTCCTGTCACATGCGCGGCGATTAGGCAAGCGCCCACACAAGTCTGTGCATGCATATGAGGTTTTCTGTCCGCGTTATCACGAGAGGCGACGCTGCAAGCACACCAGTCTGAGTGAGATTTGACGTCCACGCGGTGAGCGTCAAAATGATTCTCATGGTCCTCAAAGGTTAATACTTATCTGTTATCACTCACATTTGCACATAATTGTTTTCTCTGAAATATGGTCTGTTTATTTATATGTTTACAATGTTTATTCAATTTATTAATCCATTTTATTTATGCTTAAGAGAATTCAGTAGCGAGCAAAAATCGGCCTCAGACGGGAGTTGAACCCGTGTTCTCCATATCGAGTGAGCGTGGTGTACCACCTAGGCACCGTCCCGCCACCACTCATTCCTCTGACGTTCCTATCATAGCTGAATAAAAACTTTCTCTATTGTGGTTCTCGTCTTTTGCTCGTCCTTAAACCACCACGCGCGACTCAGGAAGGTTGTTGCTCGTTCTTCTGAGGACACGTGATTTAGTCAATAATCTATCCAGTAACAACAATATTATTCCAAAGAGCGGTTGTGATATACAACTAGTGAGTGTCTGGTACAAGTACAACGAAATAGTTTGTCGAAGACGAACAACTTTAAATAGCAGTTGTTACAATAACGATATCAAACAATATGTACAAATTCCTGACTCCATATGTAGATTAACGTAGCAGGAACTATGTTTTCTCATGTGCCCAGAGATCAAGATTTGGCAATTATGTCCGAGAGTAATGACAAGATAATGATCGACTGATTGAAGCAACAAGACAGCAGGACCACTGAACGATGAGCCAGTAACAAGAAGGAAAAAATAGTATGTACGCGACTTCACAAAATGAGGACAGCAGCAAAAGTGACGGAGGGACCTGAGGGCACCGGCGTCGATGATGGGTCATCGTTTTCGAACTTTTTATCAAATGGGGTAGCAGATGTACGGCACAATCACCTTATATGAAGCGCGGAGGTTTTGGATGTTTCATGTGGTCTTCGTGAAGTTCACCGAGGGTTGTTGCCATTGAAGGTCGGAGAAACTATGCACAGAGGGGGTGATTAAATATAGGACTGTGCGCTTTACCCCCGGTGGCGAGTCCTACGTGATTAGACGTAAATTCCAGCCACTTGGTGGTCCTCACCACTCCCACTTCAGCACAGAGCGCAACTTGGTGATCACCCATTCTCGGTGCCGATGTTACAAAGATATCAACCGCTACCAAAGGCAACGATCTATATTTGATCACTGTAGGTCCTGCTAGGTCTTCACCGTGGCGCCCAAGAAGAACCCAACTCCAACGTCCGTACCGTGAGCCCTATACGATCACGTTAATAGCACGGCAGTTATAGGCCGAAAGGTATAAAATAGCAACAAAGCCTTGCGGTAGTGGTTATGCTCTCGGTGTCGGTCAATCCCTAACGGATGCGCTATGGATACGTCATCAGTTCCCAACTTTGTTTGAGGTGATTGAATACATATATACTCATTACAAAGACTCGCGGTAACAATAGACTATATAGCAGAAAAAACAAGTGGATGTACAAATGCAAATGAGTATTAACAGAAGAGTATTAGCTCTTTGAGGACCATGAGAGTGCTGCATTGAAGTACGGAGGGAGGCGTATGTGGAGAGGGGGACAGTGTACATTGACACTGGCCCATCACCACTTTTCAGTCGATGCATTTTTTTGTCTAGTAGAACAAAATTGATCTATAACATCGACTGTTTTCAGAACCCCGTAATAAACATTCAAAATAATTCCAAAAAAGAATGCTTAAAGCCTAAACGAGGTCTGTACGCAAGGGCCATACACAGGTGTTTCGGAGGTTTCGGCCTCCTCGTCAACAACCCCCGCTCCACATTAAGCCCTACATTGAAGCAAGGAGGGAGGCGTATGTGGTGATGGCCAGTGTACAATGTACAGTGTACACACTGACAAGAAGGGCGAAACCTCCGAAACACCGGTGTTTGGCGCTAGCGTACAAACCTCGTTTAGGCATTAAGTATTCTTTTTTGGAATTATTTTGAATGTTTATTACGAGGTTTGAGTCGATGTTATAGACCATGAGAGTCATTTTGATGCTCACCGCGTGATGCCAAGTCACAGTTGTTGTAATGAACGGCATCACGTGTGTTGGGAAAGCAGGCAGACATTCAGATATGCATGCACAGGCAAGCAGAGCCGCTTTTCTGGCCGCCTGCCTGACTTCTGCGTAGATGATGGAGCGGCACTACCTGCCTAATAACGCTGATGGTTAATAAGAAGAACGGTGGTCAAAAAACAACGAATAAACAATAAGTAAACACGTAAACAAGACGTACGATCACCTATAGCACCTTGATTCGACGAGCTTGATCGCCGTACTCCACCGATAATTCGCCAGGCAGATGGCCTATAAGTGGTAGTAAACTCGACTCTTCAGCGTCGTCGATGAGCCCACATCATCCACAGTGGAACTATCCTCACCACCTTGACCTTATATGCTGAAATCAGTTCTCGAAAATTTTGAAAATTTTGAATCAAACAGAAGAACATCTTCAGAGTCGTCGAAAGGAGTGCCATAACGAACTACACCACATCTCAAAAAATCGAAGGTTTTGCCTGACCAATATCGCTGTTGTTCCTGAGTTCTGCACGGAATAAGACCATCGCCTCCTTCGCGCGACTTCCGTTTTCCGCGGAAGGGAGAGAAAAACGCTAAATTAAAACAACAAAGATCCAGAACTACCATAAATTGGGATGTATTGAAATCACTAATCGGCTTTTGGGAGATACCGTTGTCGACGATATTGACAAAAAAATACGACTTGCTCGTTGGACATCTTCACGATAGCGCTATGTAAGCCAGGGGTCCTAAAGTCACGAGGAGACGCTAGTCTCTGCAGACACTAGAGCCGATACGTCAGCGTGGAGTCGCACGAGCTACAGGCCACCGAAACCGTACGTCCCAACTTGCTAAGAAGCGAGTAAAGAAGACCTTAAAGAGCGACGAGCAGCAGGTATGGCAGAAGCTGCAGAAGCTAGGAAAAGTATTCGCGAAGCTCAGCGAGGCTTCGTCATTTATGAGACCAAGATATTTGCATTTCAATGCTCTATGCTTACAGCTTTCAGAAGGGTAATGAAGAAAGTCATCCGCCACTATTACTCGGATCTCTTCGCTGGCTATGTCCTCTTACCGTCTTAAGAATAAAAGAGGATAAATCTGTCGTTACATCAGTCCTCCCTTCCGAAATCCAACATGCTATATCGTTAGTGAAGAACAGAACAACACCCGGTCTAGACAAGATTAGACCAGAACACCTGAAGAGCCTGTCGCGTCGCCAGTTCTCATCAACACCCAGGCTCGGCTCTTCACTTGATACCTGTCAGAATGCAAGATCCCTATTTAATCGAAAACCAGCAAGACCGTATTGTTGTTCAAAAAGGGAGACCTTTACGACATAGGCAATTATCGCCTAATCTGCTTGCTGTCCTTTGTCTAAAAACTCTTTATTCGAGTCATCCTCAAGAGGATCGACAGAACACTGGACGAAGGACAGCCATGCGAACAAGCAAGGTTCCGAAAAGGATGTAGTACCATAGTCCACATCCACACGATCACGAGACTCATTGTAGATTCACGAGTGTGTAAAATACCGCTCTGTCTCACTTTCATCGATCTGAAGAACGCCTTGGATTTAATAGAAGCAGAAGTGATTATAGAGGCTTTGAATGACCATGGTCTCCCTAGTCCGTCCATAATGACTCATCGTGGAGGACCAAAATATTTCCGTTCTACAACAAGATTATCATCGACGTAAGAAGAGGGGTCTACAAGGCGATGCAATTTCGCCAAAATTATCCGCTTCCACCCTCCAAAAAGCCATGAGAGCATTAGAATGGACGATAAAAGGATAAAGCTAAGGATAAAGCTCTCGGCGTTCAATCCCTGAGGCATGCGCCATGCATTCAACTTCAATTTTTAACTTCGTTTGAGGTGATTGGATGCATATCTGGCCTTTACAATGACTCGCGGTGGCCTCCCGCTGAACCGAGTCAGTGCTGCTTATCCTCCCAGACAAGTCTGAGACCTGCCTGGTACGAATTTACCGACCCCGGAGGGATGGATGGCTTGGTGAGCCATGAGCGCGAGATCGAACCACTGACCTCGTGTGCGACGCAGAGCACCTCTAACCACTGCGCCACATGCGCTCTCCAACGGGCAACCGAAAAGGTCAGAATGGACGATATGCGAATGAAAATCGACGGTGGGCAGTCAAATCACCTTCGCTTTGTGATGACATCATCCACCTATCACCAAGCATCATGCAAGCGGATCAGGTGCTGACCGATTCCGTCAACGCCTGTGGAAAAATTGGTCTTCGACTAAATTAACGAAAACGATGTTCATGAAGAGGGGATGGGTTTTGAATTCCCCATTCACGCTCAACGAAACGAATATCTCCAGATGCTCCAGTTGAGTTTATCTAGGTCGTTAAATTAAAACGATAAATGATTCTAGCTCCAGAGTTTAGCAGGAGGAGAAAAGCGGCTTGGGGAAAGCTTAAGAGTATCGGAGGTGTAGTGAACAGGACAAGAGTAGCCGACTCGGTGGCCACCTTTCCGTCTCGACGATAGCTCTGTTCTAACGCATGCAGAAGAAACGTGGTTGCTACGTAAGCAGGATAATAGATCACTCGGCTTTACTGAACGGAGCAGTCGAAAGGTCAATGCTAGAAGTATCCCGTAACCCGCAAGTTGAGAGAAAAGATCCGAAGTTTCGACCTAGGTCAACGATCGCAGATCAGAGAAGCCGTTCTACACTCCTGGATATCGAAAAATGAGGTTGGCCGGACACGTGATGCGCTTCAACCGACAACCGATTAACGAGAGCCGTTACCGACTGGATTCTTCGGGATATCAAGCGCCCTACAGAAAGACGACCTACCCGTTGGCCGCATTTCTTCACGAAGGCATAAAAGAAAGGTATGATGCTCTACAAATCCCTAAAGAGAGGACC